>PVKA01011837.1:0-14805 GCA_004027165.1 Ctenomys sociabilis | reverse complement strand
AAGTGCTTATTCTATTGAGCCATCTCCCTGGCCTCCCTACATCAATATTAATGACATCTAATTAGTACTACGATCTAATACAGTTGTACCAAATTAGATATTTAAAATGATTTTTTCAATTTGCAACTGAATCTCCATGAAAAATTATTTTTATAGTTGCTAGTCATATGGAGTCAAATATCTACTTAAATGTCAAGTTAATAATAGAATTATTCTACCTGAATAAGTATTTAAGAAATATAGTTAAAATATACTTTAAATTATTTTTAACATAAGGATGCAAGCCCCTATAACTTTGCAAAATCCAAAGAGAAGGAAAATATGAATGTGTGTTATGGTTTGTCTCTAGATTTCCCCCCAAAGTCTCATGCAGTTATGGAGTGGACTTCTAGAGTTTGTGATTAATTCATGATCCAGTGCTGGGATTATGGGTGTGAGTGCTGCTGGGATTATGGGTGTGAGAGCTATGCTAGACCTGGGGCAGAGAGCCTGATTGCAACGTAAGGGAGATAGACTCGCTCTCTGTGGCCACTGTGGCCCCCACTCTTCCCTTCTGTTATTGCTGTTCTGCTTATTTTCACCACCATGAACTACTCCTTCCACCATATGCCATTCTGCCTTGGAGCCAGCTAAAGATGGAATGAAATCTCCACTGACCTGAGCTGAATAAACCTTTCCTTTCTTCATTTTTTATGTTAGGTAATTTGTCCCAGGAACAAAAGAAGGGTAACTGTGACAATGTCCTAATGTTTTGTTTTTTTTTTTTCTTTCTAGTTTACAATTGTTTCACTTCTGGGAGGTGCTAATGGAAAAAGTCCAAGAACATAATTTTTTTCATAATTTCATTTATTATAAAATATCTTCTTGTCATAGATAGTAAAACAAAACTTGTTATCCAGGGCAGAAATTTTAAGAAGAGTAATTAAATAATTCAAACATGATTTTCCAAATTGCATTAAAATTACTTGACACATTATATGACATACACATATCACTTAAGAAGACATAGATTTCAGTAACATGCATGAAGACATTTCACACAGAAATAAAGTTGCTATTTGCCCTAATTATTCCGTGTGAAACATTTAGAAAATGTTAAATCTCTCTTATGCCCTTCTCCTGCATTTTAATGGTGTAACGTATAAATATTCTTAGGATCTAATTATGTTTCATTAACATGCAACAAATTAGATTATTCTTGTATCATAATTTAATAAAAGAAATAAATTAATGTACAAATCTATTATATACTCAGATATTTGAATATTGAAAACAGCATAATTGTAAATGAAACAAAAATGTTTCTGCAACACAACAGTGGTTAAAGTTGCACATTAGAACATTTGAGGGCTGGCTAAATAGCTCAGCAGAATAGAGCACCTGCAAGGAGCTGTGGGGGCCAGGGGTTTGATACCCAGGGGTGTGCTGAGTGGATTGAGACTGGGTGTGGTGGAGCACACCTGAAATCCCAGGTCATGGGAGGCTGTAAACAGGCAGATCACTACAAGTAAGATTTAGTAGTGAGACCCTGAACACCCTGTAGAACTTTCCCTAAAAAAATACAAAAAAAGAAAAGAAAGGAACATTTGTGTCAAACATCTGCATACTAGAAGTCTCGGAGAACAAAGATAGGTGGAAGGCTACCTGATATTAATCACTATTTTTGTCTCTGCCTTTATATACAGGGACAGTAAGAATCAAATTTTACATATACAATTGTATTAGGTTACAAAGCTTCTGGAAAGGGGGTTGTAACTCATAAATTGCACAATATGCAGGAGACCCTGGATTACATTTCCTAGACCCTAACTAGATCGAGAACAGAAAGGAAATCATCTGTAGCAAAGGTATAGTTGTATGCTCTACTACTTTAAAATAATTTTGATAAATTTTTAAAAACAATGTTCATCATTATTATTGTTATAGTTATTATTATTATTATTATTATTATTATTATTATTATTTTTAGTACCAGGGATTGAACTTAGGACCCTGTGCTTGCCAGGCAGGTGCTTATTCTCTGGGCTATTTCCCTGGCCCAAACAATATTCATTTATGAATATAAAGATGATACATATATATAAATCAAAGACAACTTAACACTTAAAAAGTTGAGATATATGTCCTATCGACATTCTGATTATTTGGTATCCATATCCATTAGAATGAGTTCCAGTTCCAAAATATTGCAGCAAGAATGAAATTTATGTAAAGTTGAAGTGTTACGTTTTACATGGTTTGGTCCTTTAACAAATAGAGACTTATGAATTGCTCTGTGTATTCATTTCTTTGTAATTAGTCACCAAAAATAGGGATCAGGATCTTTGTAATCCAGAGGACACAGCTGCAGAAAACAATCTTTTTTATAGGATTTCATTGTGACTAGACAAGATAATAAGTTAAAATTAGAAAAGCAAATAACAGTCAATTAGCACACTAATATTCACAAATGAAGAGCCAAGAATGCAGATATACCTCAATTATTTAAGGTAATAAAGTCATTAATGAAAAAAGATAGAAAGAATCTGTATTTGTGCTTTGATTTAGATGCTTTTCTTGGTTCTTCTCTGCATAACAAAGTGGTAGATCTTGCAGTTTATACCAGGGAATAGCAGAAGGAATGCACTTGTAAGACACAGGAAGACAGCAAAAGGGAGAATTAATAGTATATTTTTTTCAGTGTGCTTGGTACAGGGTTTCACTAGGCAACCAGAACTCCTAGAGATTCTCCTGTTTTCAGCCTCCTCAGCACTGGGATTACAGGTATGTGCCTTCAAGCCCGGTCTCAGTGGCCAGCTCAGTATGCCCAGAGGGTGGAGTCATTGCTGTATGTCGTGCCAGGCACTGAACCATTGTCCCTATGCTTATCTAATCAGGCACTTAGTCCTCTGAGCTATCTCACCTGCCTTTTAATAGTACTTTTTGTGTGTCACTTTGTCACTCCAGTCTCTAGTGTCCACAAAACTCATTCCATCCTTTGCAGCTCCAGGTTGCAGTGGACAGCCCCTCTGTGCCCTGTGTAGTGACCTTATGTGGGTTTGGTCTCCCAAGCCTTAGTGGCACTGGATTCCTGGGGTGGATTCCACCTGCTTTTCTATTTTTCCTTCCTCACTGATTGGTGCAGTCTCCTTGTGGCCAGTGTAGATGTGCACTAACCTGCCCACGCTTTCTGAGTCACCTTTTCCTTACCGCATTACCAGTTTTCACTATTTGCTATCTCATAATCAAGCGCCAAGTGTCATGTCTGATTTATCTGTCTCATCCCAGATTTCTATTGTTTTCAATACTACTGTTACTGCTTCAAAAGAGGTAAATGTGATTTTTGTCTACAATTATCAGAAGAAACTACCAATTTTTATTAGGTACTAACTTTTAAAGTTTTGAAAAGTATTATTTTTTCATAGAACCCTTGAAAATACCTGAATTCATTTTTACTAGAAAAATTGAAAAAGGTTACTTGTCAGATTTTCTATGATGTTTCAGTTTGTTTTAAATGTGTAAAATCACTGTTTTATATCTTTTGTTTTACTTTGGTTGCTGTTGCTGTTGTTGCAACAGATTTCATCCAGAACCTCCAGTCAAAATGTCAGAGCACAAGAAAAAGTAAGATTTCTGAAAACAGCAAGAGAAAAGCATTCAGTCTCCCCTCCAGGCTAATGCTTGGGTAAAGTTAAAATCATTCACACGTTTATTCACATACAAGTGCTTCACAAGACCACTACTTTTAAAAATTTGAAATAATAATAATGCCTTGAATTAAGAGGAAGATATAGAAGAAGGTAATTATAGTAACATTTAAAATTCAACGAAGAGGGGTTTTTTTGTTCTTTTTTTTTTTTTTTTTTTTTTTTTTTTTTTGTAATTTGGTTTGAATTATAAAAAACGATCTTTAAGAAACCAAATAAAAATTCAAAGCCAAATGCTTTTATAGTGCTTGGCTTTATTTAGCACAGATACTTTATGTGGAGAAACAGTGTTAACACAGGCCAGGAGAGAGGGCGAGCTCTTTGGGCACCGTGATCGGCAAGGCCTTCGTTGTTTTGCATTGCTCAGAGGAAGGTGGAACTCAATTGAGGAGGCTAAGGTGACAGCCATTGAAGCTGTCAGAGAAAGTAAGAGACTTCAAAAATGTAAGAGTTCAAGAAAGAGGACAGAATATAAGTAAGGAAACAACAACTCAGGAAAGCAAGTGGAGAAGTGTCCTCTGCCTTCGGGACAGCGGGCGTAAGAGGAAGGATGTGCGAGCTAGGGGCCCTGGCGTGGAGAGCTATGATGGAGCTGCCTGTGAGCCTGATTTCTAATGACGATCAGTGAAAGCCAGAAGGATGAGCCTGCACAGTGAATCTGAGGGAAGAGGCATGTATTGGAACTACGGATTTAGAAACATCTTAGTGATTACTAAAACTATTTATTTATCTGGTACAGGGTCTCCGCTACCACAATTCAGGCTCGGAGTGATCCTCCTGACTCAGCCTCCCCAGGGCAGGGATTACAGGTGTGTACCACCACGCCAGGACGTGGTGGCCATCTCTGTGCCCCCAGGGACAGGGCTGGTGCAATGCAGTGCTGGGGATCAAACTCCAGTCTCTGTGCTTGCTCACTGCTAAGCTGTTTCCCAGCTCCTAGGAACATTTGAAGAGTCAGTTACAAAAAAATATGTCTTAACTTTTGCAAAAGAAAAAAGCAGGAAAGGAAGGAAAACAGGGAGGAAGGAAGGAAGGAAGGAAAGAAGGAAGGAAGGAAGGAAAGAAGGAAGAAAAAAAGAAATCAGGGTGCATCTTTGTCAGCCAGTGCTTATCTGTCTTCATAAACTGATCAAGAAGAAGGTGAAGTATAAGAACAATTAAATTAGGCCACAGGTATAGCTCAGGCATCTAAGTGCCTCACAAGCCAAGTCACGAATGGGGGTTTGATTCCTGGTACCACTTGCCATGCTGGCCTTGCCCTTGGGTGCTGGGAGTGGTGGCACCTGCCTGAAATACCAGCACTGAGGAGGCTGAGACAGGAGGATCACTACCAATCTGAGCTACGTAGTGAGACTCTGTACCAAATATATAAAAATAAAATAAAACAGATATTAAAAAATTAAATACAGATGTTTCATTCAATAACTTAATAAATAACGTACATTTCTAGGTGAACATGGGCTACATTTGCAAGTATTTTCATGAACAACAGTGTTACATTGAGCCCCTCCCCAATTTTGGAGTTTTCTTTAATTCCTACAGTGTAAATTAATGGGACTAGTTAAAGGCTTGGAAAATTTCCCAGAAAGTTCTTTTATCTAAGTAAAATGTTTCATTCAAAATTAATTAAAAAACAGGTTTTGTTGTTGCTCATAGTCTGAAGATGAAAAACTTGCAGAAAATGTTGAATTAAAAGTTGTAATTTTGCCACTAGATCACTAGATGGTATACAGTTCCTTTAAGGAAATATGCACCATGAAATATGTGTAACAATGCCTTCCCAGTCCAATACAGAGAAACATATGCAATAAATACTGCTGAGTTTATTGCTTTGACTATATTTACTTGTGCCAAAATCAATATTTTTTTTTTGTTTTTTCAGGATCAATATATTGTTAAAGAATTTTTAAAGATTCTAAAATCATCTTTCTAATGTTATATGGTAAAACAATGTTTCCCAGATCTCTAATTAAAGATTCAATACAGCCATTTAATTCTTTATTTACAGTATATTCATAGATTTTAACATGATATACAGGGAATAAAAATGCTAAGTTTTTATAAAAATATGTATCTGTAACATATGAAGTTTTCAAATAACAAAGAATATCGTTTAATTAGTATTGAGAAATGATGTAGTCTGGTAACATAAGATGTTTTAATAATAGATATACTTTTAGCGTAATTACAGATAATCATACTAAAATGTCAGAGCATTTTGCATTTACATACTAAGTATTTTAAGCCACATAGTTAGTAAGGAAACAGATTTAGCAATAATGTCTGTGGTTATCAAAAATCAGCATGGTACATAGCTGCTTAAATAAGTAGTTGTAAAATTTATGTGCAGTACTGCAAGCTATAAAAAACTAAATGAATTATCTCTATTTTATGGTTTACAAATATGTCTTTATTGATGTAGAATATTTCTATTCTTGTTTAATAACTGTGACAGACATGTATCATTTTTCACCATCAGATTTTTAAATTTCCTTTAATATTTTAAATTTTAAAATGTGCAGAAAAATAATGATTTGGGGTTAATAGCTATAGCTAAGGAAAATGTAAGCTATAATTTCAGCAACTAGTAAGAAGCTGAGAATATTTTTAAAGACAACATGGAGCTGATCTTAATTGCAAATTTATTGCACAGTAATTAATAGACATTCTATGGACTTCTGATTTCAGCCAATTCAATGTGATCACATTCACCTCAGTCCATCAATCAAGCAAGAAATGGGAGGAGCAGAAGTATAAACAGATCCTTAAGTGTGGAAAGGAAAGATGCACATCTGGATAACCAGGAACTTTATGATAGCATTACATTGCCTGGATTTTCTGTGGACTTCAAGTGCAATGAGTACCATCCTACAGAAGCTTCAAATATAGAAGTGTCAGGAGGTGTAGACAAAAATTAAGAATGCCAAGAAAATCCTGCTTTCACTCAAAGGTTCTCAAAAGGACTATTTTAAAAGGGGAAAAATTTCCATGGCAAGATTTATCTTACCCCAAACAAACACAGAATTAAGATGTGCTCTTTCATTCAAGCTCAAACCAAAGAATAGGACTTCCCCTTGTTCCCTGACCCTATAGTCTCACTGAGCTCTGAGATGGGAACTGAGACTGGGTGTGGTGGTGTGCACCTATAATCCCAGCGTTTAGTAGGCTGAAAATGAGAGGATCGAAAGAATCTGGTCTGTGTAGTGAGACCCTATAGACCCTGTACTCAGTACACTTAAAAAATATAAAAAAGAAATGGTAGGGAGCAAAGGAATTGGCCCAACATTCTTCAAGAAAGAAGAGGAGGACAAGAAGTTCTTACTAAGAACAATTAAGGTAACATTTCACTAATTAAATCCATTCTTCATGAAAACCTAAAGAATATTTCCAAACAGGAATGAAAACATAAAATATTTAAAGTGTACATAAAAAGAGAACACTACAGATGACAAAAATATATGGAAATAAAATTTATTACCTTGTATATGATTTTCCTGTATCCAATTGCTGAATTAAAAAAATACCTGTAACAAAAGGAAATGATGTTTTAAAATGTACCAGAAGACATTGGGTTAAAAAAGGACAGTAAAGTTTCCAAATTTAATATAAAGTAGTCAAATTGTGAAGACCATAGAAATCATATACATATAATAGATTAATTGGTAAGACAATTTAAAAAGGTTATAATACCTTTAAAATGACATGAATAGATTACAATCTTTAAAATTATTTATTTGATGGGGAATCAAGAAATGAAAAAGTAACAGAAAACACATACTAAAAAGACAGCTACAGACTAACATAGTATTCTAAATGTAAGCTTCATAAAAAATTAAGTGGGAGAAATCAGGAATGTAGATTAAAGCAAAACAACAGATGATATTCACTTTAGAAGAAATTCATTGCAATTTCATTAATATGGATACATTGAAAGCAGAAATATTAAAAGAAGTGTATGCTATAAGAAATTAATCATAAAAAACAAGAGTAGCTATATTCATAGAGAGCAACATAACCTGCATCCTGAACATTTTACAGATCGAAAGTAGATAGCCTGTGTCTGTTTCTATACAGAATCAAAACAGAAGGAATAACAGAAAGTAACAGGGAAAACACAAAGTAACAACACACCATCTAGTCAGTAAAGGTGGAGGGAAATCCAGATTTCAAGGAGCACACTTCAAAGTAAAAAATGCATGTGTGTGTGTGTGTGTGTGTGTGTGTGTGTGTGTGTGTGTAAGTGAAAATTAAAATATGTGGGATGCAGATAAAGCAGCATGTAGAAAAACTGATGGTACCAGAAAAGCACCTCAGATAAAACTTATATATAAATGAAAAAGCAGAGTTCAATCTGCTACACCACAGAAGCAGAAAGTAAAGAGTGACATAAAGTCCACTTAAGCAGAAAGATGGAAATAACACAAGCGACGACAGAAATAAATGTAAATGTAAAGAATAAATAATGAAGAAATATATCATAGACTTTTTTAAAAAATCAATAAAATGGATAAAAACCTATATCCTAAACACAGGTGGAAAAGAAGATAGGTAATTAGTATTAGGAAAAAATACATATATCACAACAGATCCTGCAGCAGTTAAAAATATAGAAAATATTTTGTTATTATTCAATTTGTAGATATGAACCAGTTTCTAGAAAAGTAGAAGGTATTAAACTTTAAGAAAGACAAAGTAGACAATTTGAAAACTACTGGATTTATCACAGTTATGGAACCTAAATGTCTTCCAGAAAATAGAATATTACAGAATATTTTCAAATATTTTATGAAGTCACTTAAACACTAAGTAAGATCAAAGAAGATGATACACATGTAACTTTCAAATGTGTAAGTTAGTACTTCATGTATTTAGATAGTAAACCAAATAAAACCAACTGTAACAAGTCTAATCTAGCAAATGTATAAAAATGATAATTATCGCTATGACAAACTACTTGATTCACAAATACAAAGATGGTTCCGTGTTTAAAAGCAATTAGATATATGTTGACATGTGAATATATAGGTGTATAAATTCAGCAAAATATTCCAAAATAGTCCAGTAGTCCATAATAGTAGTGGGTTTTCCATAAGACTGGCAATGTCAGAAGTTTTTAATTTGAGCATCTTACAGCTCAGCATATTAATATGGCTTTACTTTTTATAATTCATTTTTGTACTTTTCTGCTGGATGATTAAGACCAAGATAAAGCAAAACATATATAACAAAATATGTAGCTTTTGCATCTGATAAGGTCAGTCAAACACCCTCAGAATTTATACTGAACCCTGTACCACAGTCTGCAGATCCCATATCAGTGTCAGCCATGTGGATGAGTCATGGCCATTGCTTGACCAATTTTCTCTCTGTGAAAGCCTGAGAGAATGTTTTCTTCCCAAGTTACTCTCCCTAGGCACACTCTACATCATGGATCACTTTCCTCTGTGGCCCCATAATCTTCTTGATCAGAAAATTTGGGACCCAACTGAGTTACATGGTGGTACAGTACAGATTCTTCTATGTCCTGAGTCTTTACTGACCTTAAAAGGCTAGGGCCAAAATGTTGGCTGACCTTGCAGCCCATAATAATTCCATCATTAAAGATTTAAATATAGAGCATAATCCTATAAAACTTATAAGAAAATAGACAAAAATCCTGCCATTGGGCGAAGTGAAGTGTTCTGCTGTTGTAAAAGCGACATTCTGGCCAAGAACACAACAACATTGAGGTTGGGGACAAGAACCAACTTATGATGCTACAGTCCCACTGGCATCACTCCCAAAGAAGTCGGCCTGCCCTAAAGGTACAGGGAGGAAGGTGCTCCTGAGGCTGCTAAGCAAAAGTGCAGCCACAAAGTGGCTTGTCATTTGGGGACTGTCCTTACAGTGTGCGTCACAGTGGCCAGCCATCTGTGGGAAACAGAAGCCAACAGTAGCTGAAGTAAAGTGGAAGATTCTTGGGCAACAGAAAGTAACAGAAGTTGGAGACTACTGGCCAGGAGAGGGTGGGGTTGTAATACCAGGCACCCAAAATGTACCTATTCCACATCAAACCCATGATGTAGCCATTACAGATTTTTTTTCTGTAGGTATATTCTGTTAATAAAATTTAAAAAAAATAAAAATTGAGAGAAAATTTACAATATAGAAAATACATTCAAATTCAATAAAGAAAATTTTGAATCTAAAATTATCAAAAGACTAAGAAACAGTGTATGTAAATAAATGATAGATAGATAGATGATAGATGGATAGGTAGATGATAGATAGATGATAGATGATACATGGATAGTTAGATGATAGATAGATAGATAGATAGATAGATAGATAGATAGATAGATAGATAGATAGATGATAGAAAATATGTGTTTGGAACATTCTTTGTTATTAACCTACTAGAATGATTGCATTACAAAAACAATGCAACTACCATATTTTAGGGAGGACATAGAGAAAGTAAATTGCTCCCAGTATTAAATACAAAATATTATATCTCCTATGAAAAGTGTTGTGGCAGTTTCTGGTAAAACTAAACATGTACTTACCATCTGAACTACAATGAGGACAGCAATGCGCCATACTGCAACCATGGCTGAATACCTTTCATCTTGTTGTTTTAAGTGTGTACTGTCTCAGTTACTGTTCTCTCACTGTTGGGACAAATACCCAACACCAAAAATGAGGGAAGGTAAGGTTTATTTAGCTCACAGTTACTAGAGGTTTCATGATTTAGAACAGCTTGAATTACAGAGCAAGACTTCAGAGCCTTATTTACTCAGGAGAGAGGGTCAGTGCCTCTCTCTTTTCCAAGCATCACCTTCCTGCCCAAGGCAGCCTCAATCGCAGACACCACCATCCCATGCTACAGGGTCTGGAGGAGAGGCTGGTTCTCCACTATGTCCAGGATGACCTGCTTCATACCTCCAAGAGAAGCCACTGGCTTGGGGAAGTCAGTGTAAGGGCTCCCCCCTCTCTAATCACACTCCTTGAGCCCCACCCTCATTCTCTGGCCACATATCTATAGCCACTCCCTGCTACTCTAGCTGCATCCACCCGATGACATACATGAGGGTTTTGGGGGCAACTAGACACAAACCATAGCATATAACATCTCTAATATCTAATATTGTTATACCCTCTTTAAAATAAATTAAATATAAAAGGAAAATAAACAAGGAAAAAATTAAAGTTTATTGCAAGGAAGAGTTGGTATTTCATATTTGATCCATCTTTCATACCTACATCTGAACAACAAATTTGATGATAAAAGTATGTAATGTCACATTTGATACTCTTCTATGTTTGTTTTGAAATTCTGTACCATTTTTATTGTTTCATGTTGGTTTATTTCCATCTTTGTTTTTCTTTTTGTTTTTCCTCTTTAAAATAAAATACTAAAGTAATTACTCATCTGAATATGTTTTACATAGCAATACATATTCATGTTCTCACAAAATCCTGTACACTAATGCTCTAAGATGCTTTATTTATATAACTACAGTATGGAAAGAACCCATATGTTTTTTAATGGGTGACTGGGGGTGGAGGAGGATATGGTGTATCCATCCCCCAGTAAGTGGGATCCTAATCATAGATTAAACTACTGAGGCAAGCAGCATCTCAAGAGAGACATGAGCAAGAGACAAGGCCAACCTCGTTAATGGAAGTTACTTTATTATTTCACTCACATTATGCTATTAAAAGGATTGAAAAATGGCAAGGCCATGGTCTCCAGATTTTATGAAAGTAGAGCAGGAGAGGGAGACAGAGAGAGAGAGAGAGAGAGAGAGAGAGAGAGAGAGAGAGAGAGAGAGATCTCCAGCAAGATAGTTGAGTGGACTAAGTGCTGGCTTAGGCAAGCATAGGGACCAAGATTCGATCTCTGGTCCTGCATGCTATGCTAGTCCCAACCCTGGATTCACTGAGCTGGTCATAGATACTGGGTGTGGTGGCCATGCCTGTAACCCCAGTGCTGGGGAGGCTGAAAACAAGAGGATCACTTGGAGTCCAAGCTGCATAGTGAGACTCTGTACCAAATGCATTTAAAAATAATAAATTATTAAAAGAAAGTGGAGCAGGGGATGTGTAGGTGTCTGTGTAGGGGCCCCCAAGGGTCCTCGTGATGGCACTCTTCTGGTGGTCTCACAACTCATGATGTTGTCCAGCACTCACAAACACATGTGTGAGCATGAAAAACTGGTGGCATTTGATAAAGACGATATAAAGCACAGTGCTGATGAATAAAGAGAGTGCACTGCTTCAGTGGTGATTGCTTTGGTGTAATCACTTAATGGTCTGATTAGCTTAGCCCACCTAGTTGCATTTCCTTATTTCTGTCGGATCTAGTCTTGCTCAGTTTGGGGTACTAAAAGTACATCGGAGAGAAAAATACTGCCCTCAGTCGATGGACAAGAATTATTTTCTACTTCATGTATCTATTGAACTTGGGGATAAGAGGAAAGTCATGTGAGAACTTTCTGCACTGTGTTACAGTCATCTGAGCTTTTCACCGTTAAATAAAATGGAACTCAATAAACTAAAAGTCTTTCTCTCTCATCTCTGTGTATATATCCCAGGCACTCATGCATTCCCATACACAGTACATGCTTGGACACTATGACAAAATACTTCAATCGCTTGCTGCAAAACACTTCCAAAAAGAAGAGGTGGTTCTTACAGTTTCACATTGTGTTCTTACTCAAAATCTTGAGTGATATTTTTTTCTATACTAGCTAAATCTTTTTTAAAAGTATGAATAATCTAATAACAATATTTAGCAAACCAACATGCTTTTCTGTGTTGAGTCAGAACCACCCATTGTTAGTTATCTTCTGTTAATTTGATATTTAATTCAATCTATGGTTATTTTTGTAGTTGATTTTTCTCCCTGAGAAAAAAATTCCCAAACAACTTGCTAGCTTTCCTGAGCTAATTGCTTTCAAAATATTAAAGTAAAGAAAAATGGTTTTGCTATTCTAAAAGTCGTCTTCGTCACCCAAAATGTGTAGTTTAATTGTCTTTATCCCTGAGCCTTTTCTTTTTCTGTTTTCCATATAAAAAACTGAGAAATGTGCAAATATATATATATATATATATATATATATATATTCCTGAAAACAAAAGTCTTTCGTCAGGTGTTCCCTGATATTTATTTATTTGTTTATAATTAATTAATTAATTAATTTTGTATTTTGTACTTTATGGTAGGGTCTACAGGGTGTTCAGGGTCTCACTACTAGATGGGGTCATAGTAATTCTCCTGTTTAAAGCCTCCCGAGAGCTGGGATTACAGGCGTGCTCCACCAGGCCCAGTCTCAATTGCCATGCCCAGGGCAGGGCCAGCACAGCAGGCCTCGGGTCAAACCTCTGGCCCCTGGGCCTGCTTGAGGGTGCTTTAATCCTCTGAGCTATGTGGCTGGCCCTCTTCTTTGTTATTTAATTGCAATGTTTTTCCAGTACTTCTGTTAGTCCCAGTTTTCCTGTCCCATCTATACAGTCTAGCTTCCTCAGTTATTTTCCTGAGGAACAGATTTATTGCATAATGCATTCTTCTCTGACTCATCTTAAATATATTTAACTAAATGGGAATTGATGGTAAGCAAGTAGTTGAGTCAAATAAAACTTTCTGTTTTATTTGGTTTTTCACCCCATGCTTAGCCTCCCCCCACAGGCTATTGAATATAGCCTCTTTGGTA
Source organism: Ctenomys sociabilis (assembly GCA_004027165.1). NCBI lineage: Eukaryota > Metazoa > Chordata > Mammalia > Rodentia > Ctenomyidae > Ctenomys > Ctenomys sociabilis. Next base: position 1,424 of record PVKA01011837.1, on the reverse strand, counting down.
AGGAAACAGATCATTCCAATATCCTGGAAAACTAGGGCACTTGCTTCTCCTGTGCTTTTGGAATTTGACTTTAACAAACAAAATATAAGGAAATCAATTTGCTTCATCTAAGGAAAAGTGGGTTATATAACCAAATGGCTACTCTATTTATGCAGTAGTCAAAAATTAATATAATGAGCTGTGTGTGGCTCAAGTCAGCAACTTCTGTGGATAACCTGCTTCTATTTTGGACTGCTGATCTGATATATAATATATAATATAATTATATATAATATATAATAATATATATATAATTATATATATATAATTAGCCATCCATGTTTTGAAAATCTGTAGCATATGCATCATTGTATGTTACCCTGTTTATACCATTCTTTTCTCTTTGTTTTTGCTTCTATTTTTCACTCTTCAAGTGAAAATACAAATAAATAAATTAAAAAGAATATAAGAAAAAAATTCTTAAATAAAAATTGTTTCACGTTCGTCTCAACAGCAAGTGTTAGTAAATATTTTAAACATAAGAAATTATTTTCACCTCATTAGGGACCACTTTAAAATAGAGAAAAATAAAAACCATTTGCCTGTGCAAATTCTTACTTAAAAATTATTACACATGAATTTTAAAATTGATTATTTTAAATTTTAAAGGGTTTCATCTGTAACTATTTTGTTTCGTCAGAGACTAGTGTTTATGATAGAGTTGTAAGAGACACTTCTGTGTGCATAACGTGTGTCTGAGCAACCACATATTCCACAAAATTATACTTTACATACTATATGAAAATATATATGGTGCTTTTAATTTCTGGTAGAATTTCAGTTCTCCACCGTATTTACAGTTATCGTACACACTGAGCTAAAAATCTTGAAGCATACCAGGAGCCAAATGCAAAGCATCCAGAAGTCATTTTTACTTTAGTTACGTCAACCAACATTTTGGAACACTAAAATGGTATCTTTTTGGGGGGTGGATTTAAAGTTGTATTTTGACACATGTTATTAAGTACTATGTAGCTATCAGTCATTTTATAATTTAAATTAAATTAAATGTGGGGAGCTTTTTATTTATTTATTTATTCATTTATTCATTTTTTTGTACTGGGAATTAAACTTGGGACCTCGTACTTGGTAGGCAGAGACACAAGTGAGAGCTAGCTCCTGGCCCAGATTAATTTAAGCAAAGTAAAAATAGTTTAGAACAGTTCGATGAGGACATAGTCTGATAAATGCATATATATATATAATATATTAAAATTATTATATTTTATTATAATACAGCACAATTATTTTAATTATTATATATTATATAATTATTTACTGTATTATTGTATATTATATAATTATATGATATTGCATCATTGTATTATACATCATATAATTATATTATACATAATTATATGTTATAATACATATTTCATTATATT
>PVKA01011836.1:0-59606 GCA_004027165.1 Ctenomys sociabilis | reverse complement strand
GGTCGACAATTTCTTTGAATAACTTCCTATGGTTGCAGAATGCTGGACTGTGTTGGATTGTGGTGTCGAGTTCAAGCACCTAAGGTAGTTGAATGTCAACGGAGTGCCCACTTTTGACAGGTGTAGACAAAGGAAGGGTTGTAGAAAGAAAAAATCATCCTGTGTGTGTATAGACAGTACAGTTGGGATAGATAACGCTCTGCAGTGTTTCTTGCAAGTTGGGTTTCCTCTGTATATTTCTGGACTTGTTTCTGTATTTCAGATACTATGATTTCAAAGAATTCTTTTTTTGATTTCAGAAATTATTTCTGCTTTGAGTTCCTCATGACATTTCTGCTGTTGCTTCTTTGCTTCAGATGCTGTTAATTCATATATTTCAGCTGGAATAGTGTTCTCTGCACTTGCTCTGGTTGAGCACTGTTTTTCCACCTGATGTTTCTGGATTTGATTCTTCTTCATTTTAGATACTATGTATTCAGATATTTCTTTCTTTATTTGAGGATTAATTCTTGTGTGATTTCCTGTACACCTTTCTAGTGTTGTTCCTTTGCTGCTGTATCTGTTAATTCCTTCATTTCAGCTGAGCTACAGTCCTCTGCCCTTACTGGTGGGCTCGAGGCCTGGGATTGCATTTTTCTTCTTGTGCTTGTCATTTTCTATAGCACTGACCTCTGACCTTTGCTGTAGAGCTTTGGTGTAGCTATAACCTTAGCGTGTAATAAGATTTGGGTGCCAGTCTCTTAAGTTTGAGATTATCCGTTATGCCTGTCCTGTATCTAGCTTCATGTTCAGTTCCTTTTTGTTGCAGCTCCTGTGATTCCCCTCTGTTGATTCCCTGTTCAGGCAAGCATGAACCAAACCGAGATGCAGAGTGAGGAGTGAAAACTCTCACTATCTTGGCTGGTTTGGGGGCAAGCATCCAGAAAGTTGCCGGAGTCGGCCCTGTGTCAGGCGGGTAGCTCTCTAGGTTGGCGGCTTTGGTGGTTCTGCTGCGATCCCAAAAGGATAGTGGATGTTCTTATTCACCAGGTAGGCTGTGCTGTGTCAGCCAGCCTGTGTTGGGTCCGGGTCTACAGGCTGGAACCCGAAAAGGCTGGGAAAGGTCCCTCTGGTGCAGCGGGCCTGGAGCTCTCACTCACAGGATGGGCTGCACTGGGTCTGGAGCCGTGGGGTGGGACTGGCAATCGCTGGGAAATGTTTCTCTGGCACGGTGGGCCTAGAGCTCTCACCAGCCAAGCTGTACTGGGTCTGGGGCCATGGAGGTGGGGGACAGGGATCCCTGGGAAATGTCTCTCTGGTGTGGCAGGCCTGGAGTTCTACACTCACTGAACTTTGAGGCCCAGGGAATAGGAGAAATTCCCACTTGCCCAGCAGGCTTTAGGGCAGGGGATCCAGAGAGTTTTTGGTGAGTGGGTCCTGAGGTTTCACACTGGTCATTTGCTTGGAGGGCTTGGGGATGGGGATCCGGGTAGCGTATGTGGGAAGAAGCCAAAGGCTCTCCCTCAGACTCACCACACACTCACTGATCCGGGAAGCCTTGTGAGTCATGCACATTCCCACTCACTGGGAGGGCTTGGGGCGGTATCCAAAAGGCCACCAAAGTCAACCACTGTCTCAGACAGGTCTCTCGGGCTGGGCGGGCATGGGCGAGATCAAGGAGGCTGCACTTTTTTTTTTGCTAAAATCTTGTTTAATCTTTTCTAAATTGTATTAGTTAATGTAATAAAAAGGAAAGAAAATTTAAGATAAAAAATTATTTTAATAATTTTGGTAAACATTTGAATTCAATGACTGTCATGTTTTTCTTTTTTAAGAAATCTTAATTTTATGTAACTGTTGAGCTGAATAATTTTCACACAGATTCCACCAAATCATCAAAAGGAACTTGTCAAGGATATGTCACTTAAAATTATATCTTTGAAATTCAGTCACCATTCCTTTAGATGTGTTGATTAGAAAGTTATACCACATAGCAATGTGAAAAACATTTATTTTTATATACCACAAAATAGCAGAGGGATAGTTTTTATCAATACTGAGGAATATTATAGTCACAATTATCCTGTATATGTCCAAAGTCACACAATTTCAGGACAACTATATTTTTTGCGTATTTTAGCAATTCTTCGTGCAAGTTTAAGCATAGATAACTTCTCCCCCATTCACTAGTATGTAAGTTGCAGTAGGGTGAATTTGTATCATTATTTCTTCACTGGTTAAGTTCTAGAACCCAAAAAATAATTCATGGCTTATTTTGGTCTCTTTTTTCACGTATTTAGTACAGGGTCTACAGGGGCTCCATCCATACATTGGACTGGTAGTGATCTTCCTGTTTTCAGCCTCCCAAGTGTTGGGATTACAGGTGTGTGCCACCATGCCCTGTCTCAATGTGTCCCAGAGGCAGGGTTGCCATGTCACATGGACAATTGAATATAGTAGTCTTTTAATACAAAATTATTGAAAGAATAAATGAAAATATCAGCATTCACTCAGAATAACAGTGCTTTATATATTACTTTATGCAATAAAAAAATTGATTTTTAACTGAATATGACATATGCACTATAGGGCCACAGGTTGAAAGTACATTAAAACAACTCAGTTGTTTATTTATTTATTTAATTTTTAATTTTTATTTCTTATAACAATCTGCTACATGTAGTTCATTTTCTTAAATACATGTACATTTTAGAAATTATAGAATAAGAGACATGAGTTTGTCTTATTCTCTGAACTTATCATTCAAATTAATGTTTAACAAATATTTCAAAGATTTTATGTGTTTAAATATTTATTTACATATTTATTCTTAATTTCTGTTTTCATTATTTGCTTTGATTTAATCATGTGCTAAATTTGGGAAAACAGATTAACATGTAGAGTACTGTATTTGGGAAACTTCATGAAAATCTTTAAAAAGAAATGACAAAATTTTGATTTAAATAGTAAGAGATAAAAATAAGAAATGTAGAGAAATTACCCAAGCTTTATATATGTTCCAAAATTGGATTTCCTGCTCATTTCCAGCTCCATATATTTTAAACAGCATATCTATAGCCAAATTATGATTCTAAGCCAAGAAAATACTGCAGCAGAGAGGTCATTTTTCAAAATAGCAGTATTTTAACTTCCTTTCCTCTGGATGAGTTAGTGCCATAATGCAGATGCCTTCTCCATGTTGATAAAAGAAGATAAAGGAAATTGTATTATGATTTTAATATTTCCTTTGTCTATCTGAATAAAATCCATTAATGCCAGGGCTTCTACAGAGTTGTCCTATATGAACAGAGAATGCAACCAGGTTATTATCCAAATGTAATTGCATAGTGATATCAAACCCTTTAAGTCCCCATTTGATACTTATTTAACTTCAAAAAAGCTATCAATTAGGACACCACATTTAAAGCATGGGAAAAATTATGCATGGTCACTTCCAACAAGAAGATAGGGCTATAATAGAATAGCAGATATCATTTTTAGAATACCAAACATCTATGCAGCATTCTTTCAAAATGCTGTCCTCCATGTCAAAATGCATGAGGTCATTGAGTATGCTCAGGCATCAAATGCTATGTAGAATTCATTTTATGGTCACGTTTTGCCTCATTTTAGTGAGTTTATAAACAATTCATAGAATCTCTGTGAAATACAACTCCATGTGTGTGTTTGTGTTTGTATTCTACATATTTTTAGCAATTACAAATACTAACTTAAACTCTGAAAGATGAAAATATTTTTTGTGTATCTTCTAAATTTGATAGTACATTTTTGCAGTCCTGAATCCATAACATTTTCAGTTCAAAAGTATATTTCATCAGTATTTCAATTACTATAATAAAATTCCTGATGTAATTAACTTCTATAAAGAGAAAATACTTATTTTAAGCCACAAGTTAAAGGCTCAGTGGTGGTCAGGTTGCTCTGCTGCTTTGTGGTCATGGAAAGGCAGCTAATGGTTTCAGGAGCTCCCTCCATGGTTCACTGACTCTAAAGCCAACATCATGGCAGAAGGAGGAGACAGAGCAAGGATGCTGATTTCATGGCTATCCGGAAGCAGAGCTGGGAAACAGTGTCAGAGGGGACAGCAGAACATATATAGTACCCCAAATCAGTCTTCTATAATCCACTCAAACAGAAGTGGAAGTGTGCTTTTCAGATCCCTGGCTACCCCCAAGAAACTCAAATTGGCATTACTAAGATAACGAACACACAGGTGTAGTCATTTCCAGGTTTTGTTTAAGAGATATCTCATCTCAAATTCACTTCTTTATACTTTTCAAAACTCTAATTTTTATATAGGTAAATTGCTATCATGTGCCTTCTGAGAGAGGTATTAGAGGCTCTATAATTTTTGTTCAGCTTACTATTCTTAAATATGAACCAAAAAGAAAATAGGTCAGGGTGAGATTTAGAGAACACCAGCTTCTTGTTTAGAAGTGTTTCCAAATCAGACAACTTAGCTACATCTTCCAGAGCTCATAATCCACGTTCTATATTTTAGAACCAGAATATGTTCAAGTGGTAAGTCCTTGCAGCTGGCTTGAGAAGTGTGTCTCCTCTTCCCACAAGGCCCTGGGAAGATGTCCAATGCAAATTTAGAAGCAAAATCACTCCATTCACAGACTCTCCAATTTCCTTACTATCAAACTATACCTTCTACTATGTCACCAGTGTTGTACTAAAACCATCATTTGCTTTCTTGTTGCATCCTATACATTGTGTCTTCAAATTTCATCTGTAGTCCCTGTCTTTTAGCTTAAACCAAAGATTTTCACTCTTAAGCATATATCCAATTGGTGTAACCCACAAATCCTTCATGAACCGCTCCTTCACACATGAATCTCCCTCATTCTTCAATCCAGAAGCATACATTCTATATACTTGGTGAGATATTATCTGCTTCTCTTTGATGTCTTTTTCCTTTCAGTCTTGTGTCAAAAGTGTTCTTTGGTTATGGATTCATTAATATTTATATTTTTCTACTAGAAAATAAATTTTCTAAAATCTTCACATAAACATGTAAATGTAACACATCATTATATATAGGAATTTGAATTAGTGATTCAAGGCAACACATTTCTAATTATTTTTAATAAGCTAGAATGTTATATTGTAATGAAAACAAAATAGCCAGGTACAGGCCCTCATCATTAACTTAGAGCAAAATTAATGTATGCCTATCAGTTGTTCATAAATAGAATTTTTTTCAAGCTCTGGCAGGTTTTATTAATTCTGCTTGGTTTACTTTTTCATCGATTTGTTCTGGCATCCTTCTAATGATACCAGAATCAGCTGGATAATGATTGTCAGAGTGCATACTCTGTAGTATGTTCCACATGCTGTGCCTAGTATAATAGTATGCCACTGTAGTGGTGGACACCATTTTGATCAATATGGCATAGTACTCTATTTCAGATTTCCTCAAGGTTGGGCAGTTGTTGGCAAGGATGACCAATTTCTCTCTTCTCTGTCTATCATCTTCAGCATCTGCTTGTACCCCAGCATGTACTTTCCACTTTTCATAACAAGTTGGAGCCTAGAGTTGATGGAATCCGGAGACTTTTTTTGTCTTCTTTGTAGCCACCATCTTCCTGCCTTAGGAGCCCTCAACCAGGAGCAGCTGCCAAGATCCATGAATAGGATATTAACAAGAAGGGGTAGCATTTATTGTAAAAAAGACAGTATGCAATTACTCTCCAGTTTTAGAACCAGGAATTTGAAACTTAATAATATTTAAGATAATTCGAAGTCATAGAAGTAAAATGAAATGTGTATATATATATATATATATATATATATATATATATATATATATATATATATATATATTTTTGTGGAACCAGGGATTGAACTCAGGCCCTTGTGCTTGCCAGGGAAGTGCTTATTCTACTGAGCCATCTTCCCAGTCCCCTCACACTGAGGATTTAAACTCAGGTCAGTGTACTGCAAAGTATTTGCCTCTATTTAAAAATATTTCATACACACACACACACATATATATATGTGTGTGTGTGTGTGTGTGGGTCTGTGTGTGTGTGTGTGCTGATTTATTGAACGGAACAGAGCTCACAGTGTTTTGAAGTAGTAACTTTAATCTACTCAATGTGTTCACCTAAATTGGCTACATAGATTTATAAGAACAACGATTTGATATGATATCTAAACTCCAAGGGAAATTTACATTAGTTTAAATTTTAATTTTATTGGCTATTTCTTACTTAATGGCTACATGGATAAATGTCATTAACCCAATTTGTTAAAGCAGTAAACTCATTAACTAAATGGTAGAAGAAGGTGACTACTATGATTTCTGAAACATTTCCATGGTACTGCAGACTTGACAAATGTATGGATATCTTTCATCCCATATGTCAGTCCCAACTGTGACCCTTGCTTTTCTATATCCAAAACTGTGAGAAATGAACTGCTCTGCATAGAAGTCCAAGTCTCGGGTAATCTGTTATAGACTCATACTATGACACCTCTTATGTGACAACACTCTAAATTTTACCAATCTTATTTAGTTTTTCCTAAATGCTTATTCAGCAACTAACATAACGTTTTTAAATTTTAAGCATGCAATAAATATATAATAAAGTAGGATAAAAATATTCTCAAATTTCAATGCTGTGCTTTTAACATTTATGTATCTTTTTTTCCCTAATGTTATTTATTTATGTTTGTGTCCAAACCTGTCTTCATCACAACTTTCAAATTTAAGTTCAGGCTGTTATTTCCCTTTAAACATTGCTAACATTTTATTCAAGGATATTTTCCCTTAAGAAAAACAGAAACTGGCATCATCCCAAGTAGGCTGATTCAGCAAGATTGCACCTGGCAGATTCAAATGCTTTTCCTTTATATTTTTAAGTTTCTGCTGTGAAAAGCTATAATAGGTCACAAAGTAGCTGGAGACAAATGCTCATGCAAATTAGATTTACTTTTAGAGTTTTATATCACAGATGTCAATTCTTTTGCAGACAGAGAAGTCTTGCACATCTCTTAAATGTACATCATGTAAGTCAGGCTTCCATATTAAGTGTTTCCCTATCGGTCATATTTTATTTGGATGAGTAAATATTAAACTTACACATGTGAGTTTATGATTATCCATCATATGTAATTCATTTTAAAAATATAACACTGTATTAAAATGTGGAATTAAGTTCGACAAGAGATTATGAATACATTTATATAGACACCTTCTAAAAGCCAAAGACCTTTAAAACCATCATCCATTGTATCACATAAAACACTTCAAATATTTTGCCAAAACTTTGCTGAGATACCAGTGTAACCTTTGTCTTAAAAATAATGATGACAAGGCCATCCAGGTTGCTCAGTGGATTAAAATGCCTCCTTAGGCAGATGCAGGGACTGGGGTTCAATCCCCAGTATGCTGTACCATCCCCACCCCTGGGGTGTGCTGAGATGGCAAATGAGATTGGGCATGGTGGCCTGTGCCTATGATCCTAGTGCTTACGAGACTGAAAACAGGAGGCTCACCATGAGTCCAATACACACACACACACACACACACACATACACACACACAACTATAATCTATCTGTCTGTCTATCTGTCTATCTATCTATCTAAATCATGACAAGCTGAGTCATATTCCTACAGTGTAGCTTTAATAATTTCAGATGATGTATACTTGCCCATTTCACCTTTAAAATAATTTAATGTAGTACATATGGCTTTATGTTCAAGACAAAGAAACAAAAGTTAAGATTTACAATTCCTTACATCACTAGTCTACAAAAACAAGTATATCAGATACATGCTTAAGGTACATCCAAAATTTCATGGAGATCATTAGTTAATGAATATGTGAGATCTTTAGTGCTTTTATTATTGTTGTCATCATCATTACTCAAGGTTTGTGAACATAAAATGCAAAGAATTTGCTATGATTTTTACAAAATATAGACCTTGACAGCGAAGACTCAAGACATAGAAGAACCTGTACTGCAACATCCTGAAACTCAGTTGAGCTCCAAATTTTCTGAACAAGGAGATTATGGAGCAACAGAGGAAAGAGATCGAATTTCTATAGTGTGCCTGGGGAGAGTCACATGGAGAGAAAACTTTCTCTCAAGCTCTCACAGAGAGCAATCTGGTCAAGCATTGGCTGTGACCCATCCACATGGATGACACAGAATAAAGATTTACAGAATACGGTAAAGGACTACAAGATAATCCCTGAGGGGATTTCACTGACCTCATAAGAAACAAAAAGTACATGTGTTGGTTTATTGGTCTTGCTCTATCTAGGTCTTAACCATCCAGCAGAAAAGTATAAAAATGAAGTATGCGTGGCAGGGCTATAATAATAATAAGTTGAGCTGTAAATGGCTATGGTCAATAACTTCTTCAGATAACTCACTATTGTTGTGGAAACTATGTTGGATTGTGTCGTCAAGTTCAAGCACCTAAACTAGTTGAATGACAATGGAGTGCCCATCCTTGACAGGTGTAGACAAAGGAAGGGGTATAGAAAGGAAGAATCATGATGTGTGTGTATGGACAGTACAGTTGGGATAGACAATGCCGTGCTTCTACATAATCCTATGAGAGGCAAGATTTGCACGAATGGTGGTTGGACAAGATATTATGTTGGCTTCTAGTACTATGGTCATCAACTAGGAAAATAATTTTTGAATTTTTGATATAATTCAGATATAAAAAATAAGATACGCAAACAGCTACACTCTCTTAATTTACTGATAAGAAGCATATGGTATAATAATGTCTGTAAGTATAATACCATGTATGCACCTTCTACAATACCAAAACATTATGAAAACAGTCTGCAATGTATTAATTTATCCAATCCATCTTGTCAAGGTATCTTAAAACTGTCTCATTGATATTTGTACTTCAATAAAATAAAAATTTGAAAAACAAACAAAAAAATAGATCTTGATAATGGTCACACATAACACAAATAAAACAGAATTTCCCACATTCTTTTTTTTATTTATTTTTGGAGAAAGAATAAATAACATTAAAAATGCCTTGGATAATAAGTCACAAGAAAAATTGCTGAAAATGACAGTGTGTGACTTATGAAACATAAATTAGATGAAATCCCAGACTTAATTACACAAAAAATACTAATAGCTTTTTTAACATTTGCAAACAGGAGCATAGAATGATGGCTAAAAGTGAAACTTCCCAAAGCCATAGGGTTTTGTTTTCCCTTGTTTCCATTTTTTACTTGGTTACTCTGTGTGTGTGTGTGTGTGTGTGTGTGTGTGTGTGTGTGTGTGTCAGTGTGTGTGTTGATAGAATTGATAGGGACTTTTGTTAATATTGAAAATGGCAGATCAGTCTTAGCTATAAGGATGAGAAGATTTACAGCCGCATAAAAGAAATGTTAGTATATATTTCACTATCACTACTGAAAAAAAATGATGAGCTGGTTAAATTTTGAATAAGTCAATCAATCCTCATATATATTCCTTTAAAATTTGAATGCATTGATTATCAAGTTATGTATAACCTTATAATGTATAACCTTATAAATAATAATTCAAAACTTCCCTGAAAGAATATATATATATATATATATTTCTATCCAAAATTTCTTATGGTAGGAAATATTAAGGTTGAATGGAGACTAAATATTTCTGGCTAAGTTCCATTAAAAAATCCTTTCTAATGAAAGGAATTCTTATGTTAAAAGTGATCATGTAAAAACAACATGTAATTTTTTATTAATTTTATTGAGAAACAAATAGCAATGACAATTTCAAAACTGTTTAGTAGGACAGTTTCAATAATTAATACATTGCATATTGTTGTCTTTGTAGTAGTTATTCAGAGTACAAGTTCCAGAAATGAGATCCTGCCCAAACACTATTTGTACAAATATTTCTTCTCATTGAGTTAAGAGAAAGTATCTGTACATGTATCCTAACTATTTTGTATACAGATACAAAATGGTCCTTCATTTGTATCCCTGTTTTTTGTTTAATGTTGTCAGTGATGGGTAATCCCTTGCCATTTAAATATTGTAAGTGCACGAATTCAGCATAATAATCCAATATAGTCCTATAGTTGGTTATAGGTAGCACTGACAATGTCAGAAGTAATAACATGTAAATTGAAATGTAAAAAAAAAAGTTGTGATAATTAATATAAAATCATCATGGAACAGAAATAAGTACAAAAAAATTTTGTCTATTACTAAAGTTACTAACAAACATAAAATCTATGCCATTTATATTGTAAGACTTAAAATTACAAGCCAGAAATTGATTATACCATATAACTTGGAAAAGCTGCATGCATTTTTTTATGTTTAAATGTTGAACATAAATCTTGTAGGTTAAAATCAAGAAGAAAGTCAAAAACCATAGATAAGAATTTGAGTCTAATTGTTCAACTTGATAGTCAAATCCATGACAAGAAATAGCAGTAATTATACAGTCCCCAACTTGAAAAGTTATTTATTTAATTCAGCCATCACAATGAGAGTATTTCTTTCAAAAATAAAATATTCAGGGCCCAGCAAGATAGCTCCGTGGAGCAAAGCACCTGCTTCGGCAATCTTAGGCAAGCCCAGGACTATGGTTTGAGCCCCAGCAACACATGCTGCACCAGCCCCACACCCTTAGGGCAGGCTGAGGCGGCCAGAGTCCAGGACTAGTGAGATGTGCCTGTAATTCCAGTGCTGGGGAGGCTGAAAACAGGAGGGTGATTATGAGTCTGAGCTGCATAGTGATACCCTGTAAAAATCAAATACATTAAAAATAAGATGAAAGAAGAAAGAAAGAAAGAAAGAAAGAAAGAAAGAAAGAAAGAAAGAAAGAAAGAAAGAAAGAAAGAAAGAAAGAAAGAAAGAAAAGAAAACACTCAGTTTCTCACTATTCTTACAACATAGTAGGGTCTTCATTTTAGGGGTGATAGATAGGATACCAAATTGGATAGAGATGGTCTTTAACATTGCTTTAAAATCAGGCTTACACCATTTGATACATGTGAAATTGAAGCCATTCCAGAATATTTATGAATCTCATTTTCTGGGCACATAATAAGAATAATATCATACCATCACAAAAACACCAAATGTAGTGGAAAATGCAAGGAAAGAATAAATGCGTGGCTTTTAAAAAAGTTCACTGCAGAATGTTATAGCTCTATATAGAAGTTACCTCACCTGGTAGGTATTTGGTAATTACAGCAGTCATAAGAAATATGCAGAAGACTAACTTAATAGGCTGTTTTTTTTTTTTAACATGAAACCCTTTCCTTGAGCACTCTTCAGTAAATAAATTTTTTTCTGAGCTATTCTACTACAACAACAAATAAACAATGAGCTTTTTGTTTATAAGAAGCATGTATAATTGGAAATAACTTTCATAAACACTTCTGAATCAGCCCAATTCATGGTCATGTGATCTGGTAAAAAGGTAAAAGAACTAACAGATGCTCAAGGATTACCGGGTAACCATATAAATACATATGAATAAACACAGAGTCAACTTTAGGCCATTTTGAAAACAAACTGAGAATGGTTTCATAGTCATTTTGTTGCATATGACCATAAAGTCCTATGTGAAGTACTGCTGTGTATCTGTTTTTCTAAGCAGAATAAGGAGTTAAAATACTTTAAACTTGATTGGCTCATGGGCGTCTACATCAGATAGTGACAGAGCAAAATATTGGGCACTGCTATTAAATTGGAAGAGGCACTCTCAATCTATAATTGATAATAGTGTAATCTAAATGATCATATTTTTAGAAAATGGTTAAATATTTGTATAGAAGCACAATAGTGACAGTATCAGAAAACAGTGAGCTTGAGGATATGGCAATTCTGTAGGATAGAGAAGGATAACAATCAGTAATTGTGCAACATTTAAGCTTTTCTATTCTTTTTAGGACCTCAGTCTTATAGATGAGAGAATATAAGAGAAGAAAAATATCATCATTAATGATGTAAGAGGGAAAATAGTAATTAAGCAGACAAATATTATTTCCCTTTCAACTTCATAAATCAAGGGAAAAAAGAATTTTACTGTATGTACTTTTTGATTATATGGGCTCATGGACAAAACTATTCTCTGAGAGTCTCTTAAGCAAGTAACAATAAGGATATTGAGAAATATATTATTTCATAATAATAAAATTTGTAGCTAGGTATGTCTGACTTTAAATATTAACTTTCTAATATAGTGTTTTAGTCCAAGACCTACCCATATTGTTACATAAAAATTAGGAAAAAGCTACCTGTTAGAAATTAAATGTTTCAGGATTTATAGTGCATTAAAATGGACCTGCATTTCTATAACAAATGCATCAGGAATTTAGAAAAAAATTTCATTTCAGTAAAAATTGCTATCATCAAAAATGTTGCCTAGTATATGAAGAAATGAGAACTCATAAACTATTGGTGGTAATGTAAATTATTCCAACCTTTGTGGAAATCTATAGGAAGGCTTATTCAAAAATTAAAAAGAACAACTGGAAAATTGAGCTATTTTAAGAGTGGATGTGTACCAAAGGGAAATGAAAGCAGCATGCCAAACAAAGATAGCCATATACACATGTTGATTGTAGTACTATTTGGAAAAGCTAGAATAGAGAGTCAGCCAAGTTGCTCAAAGACAGAATACACTGAGAAGGTGTGGTATATTTACATGATGATGTGTTAGTCAATCATGAAGAATGAAATCCTGTCTTTGTAGCAAAATGAATGAAGGAGATGGACATGATACGAAATGAAATAAACCACAGTCAGAGCTACAGCATGGTATTACAAGTTCTTTTTCATGTGGACATGCAAATAAATCAACCTGAAAGTACAGCAGAAATCGGTAATGATCATCCATGGTAGAGGAGAAGTGGGTATGAAAGTCTCCTTGAACAAGATCAAGAAGTCTTCCTACAGGGATATCATACTGAATCCCATTAGTAAGTTCAATTAATACCTATAAATAGCGATATATCAGCTAGATGTTTCTTGTAATGTTAAACTGGAAAATTTAAATAGTGCAGAGCAACATATGAGCAATAAATACTACCTAAAATACAGCACCCAAAATAATATGTGCTCAAAAAAGCCCTTATGTCCTTCAACCAATGATTGGATACAAAAGGTACATTTTTTGTACAGCAGAGTACTACTCAGGCAAAAGGAAGGATAAACTTGAGACATTTCTAGATAAGTGGATGCGCCTTGTGAGCATATTCTTAAGGGAAACAAATCATGAACACGTGTGTAAACACCACATTGTGGTTTTAATGTGAGAAACAAAAAGTGTAAATAAGAGCTAAACGTATAATAAGAAGAAAATGATCCGTTAGGAATGAGAACTAGGACGAGGGAAAGGAAAAAGAAAGGGCAAAGAAAAAATGAGAAAAGAAGAATAAAATAGAAACAAAGCTCTTGAAAATAAGGAAGGGAATAGAAGTCCAAGGGAGGGGAATGGGTATAAAAGGATAAAGGTACGAATTCCCTATCATGAATGTGATCATTGTGTTTATCTAAAATGTAGCAGTAAACTTAATTAGAAACACAACACACAAATCTACCCACGTGTAAACTGTATATATTTAAGTGCTAAATACACAAAGGAAACAATTACAGATGCATCCAGTGGCAACAGTGGCAGAAAAAAGCAGCAGACTGCTCAGCTGACTTCTGGAATCTCTGTATTAGACCTCGAAAGCATTCAGGTTCGATTTTGTTTAATCCCTCAGTGACATTTTGAGGCTTTTTTGATACCACTGATTTCTGAGGATGTAAAGACACAGTTGGAAAAGGAAAGCAGAGATTTAGAAAGAAGTCAGACATGGGAAGTATATTCAGAATTGCAAATAAGAGGAAACTGGGTTATTGAATACTTTACTGTTTGTTTTGCGTTTTGTGAGGATAGAATCAAAGATTAAAAAGAAGAAAAGTTATATATTTTTAAAATGCTAATATTTTACCTTTTATATTCTTGTCTTTACTATTTTTAGATTTTTAAATTAAAAATCCATTAGTCTGTCACTAGATTTTTTAATACTCAGGTCTGGTGGGATAGTTCAGTGGATCAAGTGCCTGCTTAGGCAATTGCAGAGACTAGATTTCAGTCCCCATTTCCATAGGCTGTGCAGTCCCTACCCCCGAGCACCCTGAACTGGCCACTGAGACCAGGTGTAGTGGAGTGACCCTGCAATCCCAGCTCTGGGGAAGTTGAAAACAGGAGGATCGCTGCAAGTCACAGCCACATTGAGAGACCCTCTAACAAATATATATGAAAAAGGAAGAATTTTTAACTCTAAATGCTATCTTTTTACACTAAAGTATTATTCACATGCTAAATGTTAAAATGTTTGTGTTTCTACATTTAACTGTAGAAAACAAATATAGAATTGGGGCTTGATATCATATATACATTTCTCCTTGAATAATATGTGAGAATAATAGGTAGCAAAAATTAAAAATTATGATATCAAATCATTATATCATAATCATCTCACTATACACATATTTACAAACAATACACACACCCACATATATCATTAAAAAGTACAAAATTGTGCAAAATGCTGTGAGTGAATATTTCTCCAGTCCAAGTCTGTACAAAAATTTGTGTTTTACTGTAATGACATAGGAAGTAAAATTAAAAATAAAGTGTGGTTCTGAGACAGGTAAGTAGGTTTATAACAATTAACAGTAGAGTATTACATTCCAGCAAATGTCCACAAGCTATTGCTCCTTTTTATTTTGCAAGTTTTAAATTCTTTTTCTAGTACTAACTCTCTCTCTCTCTGTCTGTCATCTCTGCCTCTGTTTCTCTCTCTCTGTCTCTCTTTGTCTCTATCTCTGTCTCTCTGTCTGTCTCTCTGTCTCTGTCTCTGTCTCTGTCTCTCTCTCTCTCTCTCTCTCTCTCTCTCTCTCTCTCTCTCTCTCTGTCCTTTCTATCCTTCCCCAGGAGAATGTGATTTCTGTATGTGAGATTATGACAGAAAGTACTTTCCTGTCACATGAATATATTGAACATACATTAACACATCTTTTAGGAAATTAACACAGATTTTGATCTATAATAAAGCTATCAGATATCTTGCTTAAGAAAACTGATAAAGTCTCTTTCTAATATTTTCCAACTTAATTTTACAAGTGTTCCTGGTAGTTTTCTTGCTTTATAACTCTAAACATATACATCACTTTACTTCCCAAAAGGAGCATATGAAGAAAAAGTTTAAATATAACTTTAAAAAATATTGGTGGACATTTTACTAATCCTGCAAGAGTGTTTTCTTGAATTATGTAATCACCTTCAGGGGATTTGAAAATAATAATTTCAATAAAAGAGTACAGAGCTCCTGAACTTGAATAATTTCCCTTAAGAAGAATTAAATCGGAATTATGTAAGTTTTCTTTATCACTACAAATCCAGTTTTTCCTGAGGCAAGTCCTGGGTAGAAATAAGAGTGCAGAAGCACCATAAGTCAGGATAGCCTCAAGTGCTACTCGCCCTTTGCAGTTTACTTAAATGACCATATGGACTAAGATCACAGTGCATAAACTTTCCATGGTGTTGTAATGATTTAAATATGGAAAATACTATTGCAGTCAGAATCCACAGAGAATAGCACAGTGAGGGAGAGGAGGTACACTATATCAAAAGCAAGAGTTAATGAAAGGGTTCAGAAGGCAAAAATGGTTAATATAAAATAATTTCAAAGAATTCGATTTTTGCTTTAGGAAAATAATATTTAAAAAAAATTTTTTTACCGCAAAATATTCAAACTATACTTTCGGATAGATTTAAGATTAAATATGAATAGACAATATAATTGTGGTTTTAATGAACAAATATACATATAGTTAGCATTTATGTATACACTTACAAAATATATATATGTATATACATATTGCAATATACATACGAGAGATTGAGAGAGAGACAGAGACAAACAGAGAGAGACTGTGCATGTGATATGTCTCTGTCCACCCTGAGGTTGTACAAAATTTAAATTATGAACATTTTGAGGACTGCCTGTGCTTAAGCTGTTCAAATATGAATCCAGTTCTGCCACTTAAAGAAGAAGGGATTTGACCTTTCTGGTCTTCATATTTTAATTCTTTGTGAAATCGGTAAAATTAATAGTGATGCTGGAACTAGAAGAGTTAATTTCTATTTAGAACAATATGTACTAGAAAGTGACGTGTTTCAATTATTGTAATGACCTAAACACACACATTACATGTGTACAAAATGAGCATATGTGCTACACACATGACGAAAATGCATGGAGAATTTGAGGTCAATGTAATCCATGGAGAATTCTGATTTCTTAGATTATGGATAGATTTTGGGTAATATTTTATTTTTGCTTGGCATGCATCCAGAATTTTTCCTAGAATATGCAATATTACTTTCAGGAATAGAAATAAAAATCTGTTTCATAATAGTATTTACAGACAGATGAATTAATAAACATATAATACATTTGTACCTTATATTTGGGTTGGTACTTATTAAATTTAATTTAATGAACACTTATGTAAGTGATTATTAAATTGAAGTATGACAATTGAGAAGGTTGTTAAAATAATAAATACTTACAGGATATTCTTCCCAAAATATCTGCAGAAATTATAAAAAAAAAACTTAGCAATGTAAAGGATAACAGAGTAGTCTACCAAAATTCAGTTTTTAGAATTGTTTTCCAAAATTTATACATATTTCATAGGTCTCAATTAAGAAACCAGTGTAAGAGGAAAGTATGAAAATCTGCAAAGAAATAAAAGGAGTTTTATGCAGAATCTAGGTTCTAATAGCCTGGGGAAATAAAATTAAATATAAAACTTATTTATTGGTATATCACAAAACAAGTATTTAAGTTACTCACTGGTCAAATAAAAACATAATAGAGGGGCTGGGAAGATGGCTCAGTAGAATAACTGTTTCCCTGGAAAGCGCTAGGGCCTGAGTTCAATCCCCAGGTTTGAAAACAAAAAAAGATAGAATTGAGATGAAGAGACCAAAAACACTAAAATAGTTTTCTTTATTTTTTAAGGAATAAAGAATGCTAATAGAAAACAACAGCATTAGAAATGATATAAAGTTTCACTAAGCAAAGGAATTCAATAATGGTTGCTGTATTTCAAGGTAACTTCAAATTAGATGTTTAGGTTACCAGATATAAACATGCAAGATTGGCTTAAAGAAAAACAAATTAAACAATAACAATAAAGTTACAAGAAATTTAAAAGGAAAAAAAGAATTAAAAAATATTTAAGCATTGACTGCTCCTTTCAAAAGACCAGCAGGTGGAAGGAAAACAAAAGACCGGCGGAAATCTGTAATATAATTATCTAAACTATCCTATAGATACAAATATAACTTTTTCCCTTCTTTGTTTTGTCCTTTCCCTCATCCTGGCTTTTCCTTCCCATGTGAGTGAATTCTTTCCCTTTCACAGCATCTACCGTAACTTTCTAATTATGTTTACTCTGTCAGGTTCTCACACTAGCATGAGGCCGTCACATGCAGGTCTCATTCATTTCTCTTGCCAGTGTAGTTTCTAGTTGCATCCATTTATTTACAAAAGCATCAAATCTTGGAAACAACCCAAATGCCACCAACTGATAAATGGGTTAAAAAAAGATATAATATTTTTACACTATTCAGATATAGGAAAGATATTTTCGAGGCTTTTGTAAAAAAAACACTAAAATCAACAATGATCAGGAATATTTCCACGATAAGTATATACATATTGGGAAATAGGTCTTCCAGGAGAATTGGTTCTCATATCTTGATTACACAGAGTGAAATTAGCTCAGAATTTCAGCTACTAAGTTCTAAAATCCAGTAAGAAAACTTCTTTCCACAGCCCAGTACTAGCCAAAGTCAAGATTTTCCCCGACTGGGAGATGCCTGGTACCTCTGACTCCTAGCTTTGACCCAAGAACTGGGCTTTGCCAAACAATACTTACAGTACACTGAAGCAACTAAATCTTTTGTTCTCTCTTCCTCCCACCTTCTCTTCTCTAACCCTCTCTTTTCCATTTTCTTTACCTTCCTCTTGCTTGCCTCTCCTCCCCTCCTCTCCCTTGTTTCCTTCTTTATTTTTCTCATTTCTTTTTCTCTCCTATCAACCATTTCGTATTTTGTTTCTGAATCAACAATTCTATAATACAAAAACACAAAAGAGGCACTAATTTAATAGGTATTTTATCTTTCATAAAATATTTAAAATAAAGTATAATTATGTGGGAGTTACATTACAAATCATTTGCATTTGCATTTGATATTTTCAGTGAAATACAGTATTTCGCTGTGTGATCACACCATGAGCTGAGATGTCTGTCTTTAGAGTTTAAAATGCAAATTCTATTGAATATTCATTTTATATATATATGCATTTTTGTAGAAACAAAAAAACACTCTTTTTTCTGTTATTAGCATTTTACAAAATGGTAATTTTTCAAAGTAGGAGACACTTTCTTGCAAGTTGGCTATCATGCCATTATTAATTTTTGTCTTTTGAGTTTGTCAATGAATGCATCACAAAAATTATCATCAAAATTTAATCACCATAAGTAACTAGGGAACATCAACTGTATATTTAAAAATCATCTGTGATTGAATCAATACGGTTGTTCTGTCTATGTAAGCAAATTTCACAGAGTTGCATAATGTTCTTGACAGATATGGCAATAATCATAATCTAAGGTTAGAAGGGAAATTCTCAAGTGAAGAGTTATAGGAATGATCTTGTCAAAGGCTTATGGCATGACGATTATGTCCCAGCTGAGAATGCCTGCATCAGAAATGAACTTGGATAAGAAAAAACCTATGTTTAGTGTAAAATCGTGAGGATGCACGAGTGGTGATAATTTGAAATATGTAAGTAATGAGTGATGTTTTACTTCCTTATCATGATCTTTATTTTCTCCTAATTGGATCTATTTAAATAGGAAACACTCAATTAAAATAGAAGCTGTTGAATAGTTATGAAATGGTTGCAACAAAACATACAAAATATTTAAGTAAGTTAAGAAGAAAGGGAAATGTAAAGATAAAGGTAATTTTCAAAGTGCACCAAGTATTTCATTAATTTATTAATATATTATACTAACATTTATCATAATGCCTGTTATCTGGGCTACTAAGGTAATGGAAATGACCACCCATTTTATTGACATATAAACAGAACATGTTTACTCCATACTAAAAGATAGTTTTATGTTTTGCTGATAAATAAATTATATATATATATATATATATATAATGTGTAATGACACATGACTAAATCTAGCTAATTCATAAAAGCATTATTTTATATGATTATTTTAAAATTTTATTTCAGAAAAAGCATGAATTTTCTTTTTTTGGCAGAACCAGGGATTGAACTCAAGCCTATGTGCTTGCCAGGGAAGTGCTTATTCCATTGAGCCATTTCCCCAGTCAAGCATGTACTTTTTTGACTTTTCATCCTATAAATTTGTACTTCAGTAGTTTGACAGATCCCATAATGATTGCTATTGAAACCCAAATGTTTCTTTGTTGAGTAATGAGAACCTTATTATAATGTATTGTTGTTGAGTACAATGTGACTCATTTATTTAGGAATTTCATGACCTATTAGAAATTTTATAATCTTCAGAAAATTTTTCATAAATATTTGTATTACTTAAAGATACAATTAAGAGCCAGGGTGGTAGCTCAGCTGTCTAAACACCTGCCTGGCAAATTCAGGGACCAGGATTAGATCCATGGCACCACATGCTGTGTCATCCCTGCCCCCAAAGGTGCTGAGCCAGCCACCGAGACCAGGTGGGCATGGTGGTACGTGCCCGTAATCCCAGTGCTGGGAAGGTTAAAATGGGAGGATCAGTATGAGTCCAAGCTTCATAATGAGACCCTGTACCAAATAAATTAAAATAAGCAAATTAAGATATGCTTAAATTTTTTTTTCATCAGTTTTATTGAATTACTTAATTAATCAATTTACTTTTGTGTTTGTGTTACTGGGGTTTGAACTCAGGACTTTGTGCTTGCCAGGTAAGCATTTATGCTGCTGGTCATAAATGAACCTAGGCCCTGTTCATCAGTCTTATATTATCATATTTTTTGTATTTTAATACTCTTATTTAGAATGTAGACTCACAGAAAATTGAGAGGAAGTTATAGGAATTCTCCATATGAGTTCTGTCCCTACACATGTAACATGTCCCTTAGTATAAATATCTCTCGCCAAATAACCAAGTGGTACATTTGTCATAAGTCATAAGTGTGCAGTGATGTCTTTGTCACATAGAGCCCAAAGATTACATTAGGCTTCACTCTTAGTGTTTTGCATTCTGTGGCTTTGAACAAACAGAATGACTTGTATTCTCCATCAAATTCACAAAGTGAAGTGGTACTGTCTAAAAATCCTTCATTCTTTACAAATTCATGATTTCCTTCCCTTATTTTTGTCAACCATTGGTCTGCCTATTGTTTCCTAAATGCTTCCTTTTTCAGAATATCATGTTCTTGGAATCAAACACAGTGATTTCTTCACTTATTAATAAATACGCATTACAATTTCTTTTACGTTTCAGATCTAGATAGAATGTCTGTTTTAAATGCTGAAAACATCCCATAGTTGTTAAATACTAGTTTTATTTACCCACTCATTTATAAGAGAACATCTTTGTATCTTACACGATATATCTGTTGTAAATAAAAGTGCTTTAAATCTTTATATAGAGGTTTCTGTGTGGGTAACAAGTTTTCGTCTCCTTTGGATAAATGCTATAGAAAATTATTGCTGGTTCATCTAATAAGAATATGCTTATCTTCTCAAGGAATTGTCCAGCTAGAAGTATTTTACAACAATTGTACC
This sequence comes from Ctenomys sociabilis, assembly GCA_004027165.1. Taxonomy (NCBI): domain Eukaryota; kingdom Metazoa; phylum Chordata; class Mammalia; order Rodentia; family Ctenomyidae; genus Ctenomys; species Ctenomys sociabilis. The sequence goes on along the minus strand of PVKA01011836.1, from coordinate 38,756 downwards.
ACATTTCATTTCCTTGTCAACCAATGAACATTCCTGTTCCTCCAAATGATTGGGCACATGTGCTGTCATCAGCGTTCTAATTTGAGCAATTCTCATAGGTGTCTACTTTAGTAGGGTGGATGGCACCATTGTTCTTTTTATTTCCTGGACAATGTATATTAAACATCTTTGCATACTTATTTACCATGTGTTTATCTTTGTCAGATTTATGTGAAGGGCATTAGCATATTTGGTTCTTTGCATTTTATTGTTACATTGTCTCTATATTTTTTGCATCAGTTCTTCTGCTACCATGATCTTTACTTGTTATTTATTTTAATGTATTTGGGACAGGGTCTCACTATGCAGATTGGATTTGTAGTGATCCTCCTGTTTTCATCCTCCCCAACTCTGGGATTATAGGCATACATGACAGTACCTCAGCTCTATGGCCAGCTCAGCATGCCTGGGGTCAGGACTGGTGTGGCATGTGGCGCCAGACATCCAACCCTAGTCTCCGTGCTTGCTTAAGCAGGATCTTAGTCTGCTGAGCTACATCACTGGCCTGATACTACTATTATTTTTGCAAATATTCTAAAATACAGGCCAAAATTCTGTAATTTATCTTAGCACTCTCTTGATATTGTCTTTCACAAAGCAAGAATGTTGAATTCTGATGAATTTCAGCTTACAAATTTTTCTTTCATGTATCATGTTTTTTTCTTTAGAATGTAAGAATGAATTACAGAAGTTTATTTAGATTTTGTTCTAAGTTACCATCAATGAATTTTATGGTTTGCATTTTACAATTAGGATTGGTATTTCCTCAGAGTTGATTATTGTGAAAGGTATAATGTCTTCAGGCTTTTTTTTTGCATGAAGTCAGACAGTTATTTCACCAAAATTTGTTGAGAACACTCTCGTTTCATTATAGACCTTTGCTCAAAGAGCAGCTGACAATATTTTTGGAGAACACTTTTTAAGTTCTTTGTTCATTTACATTATTATTCTTGTCTATAGTATTACAAATGCCACCACTTTTAGTAAAAGGCAAAAGATTTATACGATCTGAAGAGAAACCAGAGCATGCCACCACTTTTAATTGTCTTAAGTTCACAGTTCATCTCCACACTAAGTACAATCACACTTGCAATGATTTCTTCTTCAATATTACATTGGCTATTATTTTGCCTTTCCAAACAAAATTGAAAATGTTTGTCAATACCCATAAACTGTGTTACTTAGATTTTGATAAGCATCACAGTAAATCTGTAGATTCAAGTGGGACAAACTTCACAACATTGAGTCTTCTGGGTCACAAATATGAAACTTCTTTTATTATTGGATTTGTTTTGTAAGTTATTTGCAGTTTTTGTATAGTTTTTATTAATTTTGAAGAGAAAAAAAAGATAAAATAGTGATGAAACAGTTTCAAAACAGGTTATTAGGATGTTTACAAAAATAAATAATTTGCATATTGTTATCTCCATAGTATTTATTCAGAGGACAAGATGCAGACATGGTATCTTGTCTAAATAATAATAGTACAACGTTTTATTCTTAGTGACCTGAGAGAAAGTAGCTGTATATGTATCTTAATTCTCTTGTATATGTATGTATATATAACTTTCCTTTCCTTTTTATTTTTTCCACAACAAAACTGTCTTTTATTTACACCTTTCTGAAGTTAGTAACATATGACACTAGGTTGCCTAGCAACTGATAGCAAATCCTAACCAGACAGGATGCTGATAATCTCAGGAGTGAGGTACATTGTTCGCTTTAGGCACAGTCCAACCTACATATATTTGATTGATTTCTTAGCTGTATGGCTCCCAACATATCCTCCTTTTCCATTTTGTTTTTCAGAGATGAGTGTTTCACTGAAGTTAGAGGATCTGTGTTTGGAGAAGTCTTTAATGGCCATAAAGGTCTTTATGAACCTTTTCCTACTTGAAACCAGTCTAAAGATTGTAGATACTTGAATTCAACAAAATAACCTAATATAGTAGAATAGTTCACAACAGCAGTTAAGTTATCAGCAGAACTGGCAATTGTCAGAGTTGTTGACTTGAGCAATTTATAGTTGAGCATATTAATACAGCATTACTTTTTATACCTCTTGGCTGTACTTTTCTGCTAGATGTTTAAGACCAAGTTAAAGCAAGACCTATATAACTAAAAATGTAACTTCTGTATGTGGAAAGGCCAGTGAGATCCTCTCAGGATTAAGGCTGGAACCATGTACAGCACCTTGTAAATCTTTCATCAGTGTCAGTCATCTGGATGAGTCATGGCCATTGCTTGACCAATTTGCTCTCTGCAAAAGCCTGAGAGAAAATTTCTCTTCAGGTGAATCTCCTTGGGTACAACATATGTCACTGATCATTTTCCTCTATGGCTCCATAATCTCCTTGACCAGATAATTTTGGACACCATTGAAGTATATTATGTCACAGCATAGGTTCACCTATGTTCTGAGTACTCACTGATCTTAAAGTGCTAAGGCCAAAGTATTGGCTATCCTTGTGGGCACTTTATTTCTCTAATTTTTGGACTGCCTCTGTTTAACAACTTTAGCTCTTAATACTAAAGTTGTTAAACATCCAGAAGAGAAATTTAATATCATACCCTGTAACAGAGGCAGGTGAGCTTAACATCACTATCTGTATGAATGTCAAACACCTTAGGCATAACAAGGAAATTCTATTTTCCAGCAACCACGGGTATTCTAAAATTTAAATCCATATAGAATGTGAAAAACATAATTGTACATTTTTACACAGAAATTTAGAAATAAAACCATATACAGCATTGTAGTAGGACAATTTTATCACTTTTTTGTCTCTTGTTTTCTTTCATTACCTTTTTAAAAAACAACTTTTAAAGAGTATAGCAATAATTGGTATGACATTAGAAACAGTAGGCATGTAGATGACTAAAATGACAGTTTCTTCAAGCATGGTTTTAGTATTACACATTTCTGTCCTCAATATAGTTACTTAGTTCACAGATATCAGTTTATAGAGTAAGAAAGGGTGAAAATTCCATTAACTGTTATTTTCAAAAGCCTGATGGAGATTCTTAGGATCATTGCCTTAGCCATCTTGTTTAAATAAATGTATCGTTTTGCCCATGCCATATTTCCTAACTTTTCTCCTTTCTCGCTCTTTGTTGCTTAAAGATTAAGTTCTCACTTTCCCTTTAACTGTTATAGCTTTCAATTTTTATTTTTTCTTTTGAGTTCTTACACTTGGGAGACAATACAACATTTACACAAATTGGTCTGGTTTATTTCACTTATGAGTATATCTTCAAGTTGCATCCACTTATATATGAAGGCTTCAAGTTTATTAATTCTTTATAGCTGAGAAATATTCCATTGTATAAAAACACCACATCTTTTTTCATTTATCCCTCAGGTGATGGGCACTTTGGTTGTTTCCAAGATTTGGCTATGAGAAATTGTGCTACTATAAACATAGGTGCACATATATCATTATGATATAATGTTTGCAGTTCTTTTGAGAAAATTCCCAGAAGGGGGATAGCTGTAATGAATGAGATTTCCATTCCTAGTTTTTTGAGGAGTTTTCACACTGATTTCCACAATGGTTGCACCAGTCTATATTCCCGCCAGCAGTGGAGAAGGATTTCTTTTTTCCCTGCAACCACTCAAACAATTGTTGGTTGATTTCTTAATTATAGACATTATTCCTGTAATGAGATGGTATCTCAGTTTTGTTTTAGTTTGCATGTCACAAATAGCTAGTGATGTGAAACATTTTTTGTGTATTTATTTACTTCTTGTATTTGTTCCTCTGAGAAGTGTGTGTTCATCTCAGATGTTCATTTTTGGATTATTTAAATTTTGGGGCACTGATATTTTTTAGTTCTTTATAGATTCTAGATAGAAGACCTTTGAGTGCTTATTAGTTAAATATTTTTCCCAATTTGTTGTTTGTCTTTTCACTCTGTTGGTAATTTCTTTTGATGTGCAAATCTTTTCAGTAAGAGGAGGTCTCAGTTGGTAATTCTTTCAAATATTTCTCATGCAGTTTGATTTTTGTTCCTACTTTCTCTTGCAGGCCATATTTATTGTTTCTGTTTTAATGTTTAGATCTTTAACCATTTTGACTTTAGTTTAGAGCACGATGATAGACCTTGGTCAAGATTACTTTTCACCATGTAGAAAGCTGTTTGGTAAAGAGGCTGTCTTTCTTCCAGTAAGCATATTTAGCCCCACTGTTGAAGATAAGTTGGCTGAGTGTGTCTTGTACAGATATGACAGTAAAAGGTTTCATTTGTGCCCATTAAGAATTATTTTAGCAGCTGTATTTTCATAGATGCCCTTCATCAGATTGAAGCAGAGCCATTTATAAGAATTTTTTGTAGGACTTTGACCAAGAGTGTTAGACTTTGTCAAATGTCTTTTCTACATCAATTGATATGATCATGATTTGGATTTGGCTCTATTGAATTATAGTGTATTGTATTTAAAATTTTGCCTATGTTAAACCATCTTTACATCCAAGGGATGAATCCTACCTGGTCATGATGTATATCTTGATGATTTGCTGTATTCTATTTGATAGGATTTTTATTGAGGATTTTTTGCATCTATGTACATGAGGAAGGTTGGCCTATATTCTCTTTTCTTAGATGCAGCTTTCTCTGGGGTTTGGTATTGTTATAATACTTGCCACCTAGAATGATTTTTTGGGACAATTGAGGAGTATAGAGATTATATCTTCTGCAAATTACTTGTAGAATTTAGCTGTGAGTCCATCAGGACCTGAACTTTTCTTTGTTGGCATGTTTTTTTTTTTTTTATCACATTTTGAATTTCCTTGGTTGTTATTGGTTATTGAGAGCTCTTGTGTCTTCTTGATTCAGTTTTGGTAGTTTGTAGCTTTCTAGGAATCTTTCTATTTCTTCAGTGTCTTTGATTCTGTCAGAGTAAAGATTCTCAAAACATCCATTTGTGATTTTCTGAATTTCCAGAGTCTATGATATTTTCACCCTTTTCATTCCTTATTGCTTGTATTTGAGGGTTTTTTTTTTCCTTTTTTTTTTTTGGATAAGATTAACTAGGTGCTTATCAATTTTATTTAATCTTTCAAAGAACCAGCTTTCTGATTCATTAATTCTTTGAGTTGTTTTCTTTGTCTCAGTTGCATTAATTTCTGCTCTAATCTTTATAATTTCCTCCATCTTGGCTTTGTGTTTGGACTGCTCCTCTTTTTCTACATGTTTGAGGTGCAGCACTATGGTTCTGATTTGTTCCCATTTTGTTTCACTAATATATGAGTTCACCATTATAAATTTCCTCCTAAGAACTGCATTAAGTGCAGCCCATATATTCTGCTCAGTTGTGCTTGAATTTTCATTAAATTGCAGATATTGTGCTCCCATATTTGGTGCATTTATATTTATGACTGTTATTTCCTCCTCTAGTATTTTTCCTATAACCAGTATGTAGTGGCCTTCATTATTTTGTTTGATCATTCCTGGTTTGAAGTTAAGACTGTCTGTGAACAGGATTTCTACCCCTGCTTTTGACTAATTTGCTGGAGCATGTAGTATTGTTTTCTGTCCTTTGACTTTCAGCCTATGAATTTCTTTATGAGTTAAGAGTGTTTCTTGTATATAACATATTGCTGGATATTGTTTCCTAATCCACTGCGACAGTGTGTTTCTTTTAATTGGTGAATTGAGTCCATTTACGTTGCTGATCATAATTAAGATTCATTGATTTATGATCAACATGTTATTTACCTGCTATTTTATACCTATTTTTCTCCTGTGTTTAATTGTTTGGCCTCTTTAGTGGGTTCTTTCTGTTCATGGAGTTGTGGTCATTTTGGTCCCTCTCTAGAATATCTTCTAATAGTCTGTGTAGGGATGGCTTTGTCATCATGAAATTCTTTAGCTGTTCTTTGTCATGGAAGTATTTCACTTCTCCATCAAACTTTAAAGAGAATTTTTCAGGGTAGTTCAGTCTGAGCTGGAAATTGTTTTCCTAGAGTACTTGAAAATACTCTGCTCTGTGGTCTTCTTGACTTGATTGTGTGTGAAGAGAAATCTGCTGTTACTCTGATGGGTTTCTCTTTGAATATGATCTGTTTGCTTTCTCTAGCTGCCTTTAGTATACTGTTGGTGTCCTGGATCTGGGATCTTGATTATTATATGTCTGGGTGTGGTGTGTTTTTTAACTAGGTTGATGTTATTTGGAGGTCTATATTCTTTGGATACCTGGATGTCTGATTGGTTTCCCAAATTTGAACTGTCTGCCTTTACTTCTGCCCATGTTCTTTTTATATCATTTGTATTGACTCCTTCTTTCTCATTGATGCTTATTAGTCTCATGTTGTTCATCTTTGCAACAATGCAGATAATGAACTATTTTTTCCTACATCTTAATTGTTTTTAACAGATATTTTCTTACTTTTCATTAGCTGCAATGGTGTCTTCAAGGTCTGAAAGTCTACCTTCAATTTCATTCAAGTGGTTTTGCCACTTGTGATTGTGGTTTTAATTTCCTGTATATCTCTTCTAATCTTCTTTGTGCATTCTATTTCTTTCCTCTATAATTCATTCAAAGATTCTGTCATTTTTCTATTGCCCTCTTTTTTTTATCAGTGTCTTCTTTAGAAGAACTTAATAATTCTTTCGTTATAGCTATCGTTTCTTTTATGCTTCAAAGATTATTTCTAATTTGATTTACTCTTTCTGCATTTGTGTCTTTACTTCAGATGTTATTATTTCAGAGATTTCAGGTGTGTGATTTCCAATTACTTCTATGATGTTGTCTCTTGCATTTATTCTGGGTTGGCTGGGGGCCTAAAAATGCATTTTGCTTCTTCTCTTTGTCATTTTGTATAGCATTGTCTTCTGACCTTTGGTATAGAGCTTTGGTGTAGTTATTATCTTAGCATGTACCAATATTATTCCCCAAGAGAGATAAAATGGTTATGGTAGTTACACTTTTGTAGTTATAGAGTTATAATTAGCAACTCTAAAAATGGGTAGTGAGATTTAGCAGTTGAAAACCTTTTTCATCTAATGAGTTTGCCTTTAAACCCTAAGAACAAACATTATGACTTCATAGCTAAGTAGATATTAGATTGGGAATTTGTACTTAAATTAGTTCCCCTAAATTCTATCTGATCACCTCCTCTTTTGTACTGCGTCTTCCATGTAGACTAGTTCACCCTGGTTACCTGTTGTCCCCTCTCTCATTCAAGAGAGAAAGAAAGAGGATGCTCCCATAAATCTGGGTCTCGCCCAGTGTCTCAGCTTACCCCATCCGGATCTACCAAGTCTGAACTCGTCCAGGGTAGCCTGGCTTGGGTGTGGCTGCTGTGCCCCACTTCTTCCTGATGAGACCCATGGAAGTGGACCCGCTCTGCCCCTCTGGGAAGATGTTCCGCTCCTGGGTTAGTTGGATGAGTCTCACTCCTTGCCCATCTTCCCAGGAGTTCTGCTTCTGGGTTCAGCCCCAGGCCTGTGTGACGGAGGAGATTCCAGGGAGTATGCAGAGGATCCCACTATAATCTGGGTTTTTGGTGAGGTAGAATCCCTATTTGCAGGTTTTTTCATATGTTTCTTGTACATTTATTAGATTTACACCTAAAATTTTTAGTCCTTCTAAGTTGTAATGTAAATGGCTTTTTTTTTTTTTTAATTTGTAATTTTACTTGTCATTGTGGATGAATAAAAAAGTGATTGATAATTTTGTATCAAGCTTATATATTGCATTTAGGGCTATAATTGATTCTTAGTTTTAAGAAAGTTTTGTAACTTGATTCATTCATATTTTCTGCATAGACAATCATTGTTCTGAGAACAATTTGCCTGAGAACAAAGACATTGTTCCTTCCCAATTTGTTTATCTTTTCCTGCTCCCCATTTTCCTAATCTAATAAGTAATTCCTATCTCACTACATTAGTTAAGGTTTACAGTATAATATTTAAAAATCAATTGGAAGAACGAGCATACTTGCTTTGTTTCTGACTTAGTGAGAAAACGTCGAGTCAACTTTCTGTTGCAGGGGCAAAACACCTGAAAATTACAACTGAAAGGAAGAACTGCTTCATGTGGCACATATCTTCAGAAGGCTAGATCCAGAGGTGGCTTGCTCCAAAGTAGACACAGCAGAAGGGCAGAGAGGATGAAAGGTAATTAGCTCTTGGCAGCTTGGAAGTACAGCAGACAAGATCCAGAGAATGTCCTGGGAGCAGACAGAGGCCCAAGGTCCTGCATCTGCGATCCACTCAGTCATACTCAGAAATGTGCTTTTCTAATTCACTACCCATCTTTTAAGCCAATCAAGTTGACAGTAAAGATTAATCATCACACTCCCTGTTACTATGTTTTCAAATTGATTTTTAAACTTTTGCCAAGTAAACTTTTTGTTTCTAAAATAAATAACTGATCTATAAATTGTATCAGCATAAAATTATAAAGTTAATATCTTCTCTGATACCAACAGTATCTTGCTTACTTTATTCCATGCAACTTTAATGAAGTATAATTATGAATAGAAGAAAAGGGGATTTGTTATTTTATGTATTTCTGAATTAAGCAAGATATTCAATGGCACACTTTATTTTATTTTTCTTTTTAGATAAGTGTTCATTTAATCATAAATCAAAATTGCTAATTTCATCCTAACACAGATGTTTCCACAAAGCAAGAACTGAGGTGAAGTATGACACATTTTTTAAGGTTAACAACTGTATTTTTTTACTAAAAAATAATCAGGAGCAGTTTGACATTCTCATTATACATAGATTCATTACTATTTCTGCTCATAATAAATTGAAGTTTCCTAAAAACCTGTATCATTTAATACTATAAGACAGATAACTATGTATTTCACGGCCAATCCTTAAAGCACTGGCTTACTGTAAAGGGACTACTTTAAGAAATAAATTGCTTCCCTTTGGTTCTGCCTACTAGAAAAAAGGCTAATATTCTTTGTAGCACTCTAATCATAAACTACAGATAAAGACAGGTAGATGCAATGGTATCCAAGAAGAGCATTTTGAAACTTAATTTTTTTTAAGATTTGTGACAGTGAAAAACTTATAAAATACCATTAAATTCTATTTGCTATGCAATAACCATCTATTTACAATTGAAGGATACATTCCATAGTAAAGTAACAATTTTAATATGTAAAATAGTCCTAGTTTTTACTGTAAGATTTGGACAAAATACAAAGCATCCTTGAAATAAAACTGACAATGTGCTCAAATAGCTTATAGAATTTCAGAAATGTCTCAGGAAAATAAGGACGATGGCCACAAACTAGACAGAGCTAGGAAGGAACATCATGCAAACAGACAACATGGCTTCCTCCACATTAAACTGCCACCAACTATTGACAGTGACGTATGACACATAAGAATGCAGAGTATGTTCTTTGGAAGAAATGGCAAGAGAAAACAATTTATGAACAAACCCCCTCCAAAATTCTGAAGAGCTTTTCAGAGGATCAAAATCTTAAAGATCATTTCTATGACATGCTAAAGGACTCCTCTATATTATAATCCCTCCTCAACTATAAATACAAATCATCTATAGGCACACTTGCAAAACTGTGATTGTCTCAGCCAGGCCTTTCTATGTTACCACTCTGGGCTACTAGCGGCCTTGGGATGGAGAGGCTTAATGTGTGCTAATCTGGATAAACCAAGGTAGAGATTCCACTCTGGGGACTTCATAGTCACACCTGCCGGTGGATGGCTGCCACTGCCACTGCTTAGGGATGATGGTGGGATCCACTATGGCCTGCTGCTTTCAGCTGAAGGACTCAGTACCTGTAAGGCTTTCCTGATGGCCTCTGAAGAAGAAACCTTCTTTGGTGAAGACTGAGGTTCTGATCTGATTGTAGCAGAAGAGTCTACTGCAGTCAGCAAAGCATTGCATTTGGATTTAGATTTCTTCTCTTTCTTTTAGCTGGGGATTTTACCTTCACATCTTCCTTTCTATTTTCTTTTACTGTACTTTTTCTCATAGCAAATTTTTCCTCATTACCTTCATCATAATCAGGATCAGTTTCAAAGTCTTTGCCAGCTGTGTCGTCTGGCTCAGCGTCTCTGGCACTGCGGCCATCACAGCCTGCTGAAAGCACCTTCCTCTGCCTCACTGCAGCTTCCCGTGTTTTTCTTTTCCCTCAGACACAAACATCACCTTGCTCCGTGATCTGGTCCAAATCTAAATAGTCACCAGCTATGCTGCAATTAGAGATATATAGAGATTTAATCATTCTTTCTGCTTTACTACTACCATGGTTTTTGACGCTTTTATCCTGAGACTTCTGCATATCACTGGTGACCGGTGGATGTTCCTTCACTGATGATGCTAGAGCAGCTTCCTCTCTGGAAGGCCTTGTCATCTAAGGCTACCATTTTTTAGGGGTTTTCTCATGTAGTAGGATATTTTCTTTCTGGATAGTCTTCAAAACAAGTTTTGGTTTGTCTTGTTTTAAGGCTTTTGGTGTTATTCCAGATTTCTTGTTTAAAGGTATAGTTGTAGGAATAAAATCACCATGGCTATCAGTATCCTCAAACTGTGAGTAATTGGTTTCTTATTTCTTGCAGGCCGCACCATGGTTCCCTTCCAGAATGTGGATCTGCATCTCTCAAGGTCTTGTCTGCATGGCAGAGTTTCAAATTCCCACTTAAAAGGCAAAAGATTTATACAATCTGAAAAGAAAGCAGAGTATTCAAATTCCTACCTAAAAACAGACAAGGTGCCTCAGTGGCTCACTCTGAATAATAAACATAGCACAAAATTTCAGGAAGAAATTCTGTCTAGGTTAAGAAAGGATGTTCACGTTCCTAGATTTTGTCATGAGTAATTGTCAATATTTTAAAATTGTTTTATTTTTCTACTGTAATAATCACATTGTTTTTGTACTTGAATAAATAAATCATTACGTTTTCTGTGGAGAACATTTCTTGAGTTATGAGAATAAACACCATATGGCCATGATTAATATTTTATAAAACTTTAGGATCTCATTTGCCAATGTTGTCACTTAAGACATTTGTACCCAGCATCATTGATTAATTTATTATTTTCTCATCACATTCTCATCAAGTTTAAATTTCAATAATTTACTGCCACTGAAGTTCTTAGGAAGGTGAATTTCAAATTAATCTAAAATCTAATTTAGAATCTATTTGTTAAGTTTTAACAGACTTCATTTATAAAATGCAGCTGTTTAAAATTTGACTTTTTTCATGAAAAATAGAAATTTTAGTCATTAATGAAGTACTGAAGAGTATTTCCCTCATCATTCTTTGTTTTGTATAAACTACAAAAATATTATATTAAAATATTATTTAAAAATTTTTAATATCACTAAATTTGAATTTTTATAGGTTAAAGTTTTTTAAAATAAAATTTACTTATACTTTATCAATGCAACATAGAATTTTAGTTATACTCTGTTTTTGACTTATTTTTTTTGTGGAACCAGGAATTGAACGCAGGACCCTGCACTTGCTAGGGTCAGCTCTCCTGAGCTAACTCCCCAGCCGTCTAACTTATTTTTTCTCTCTTTTTTTTTTTTTTTTGTCTTTTTGAGACAGGGTCTCACTATGCAGTTCAGGCTGGCCTTAAGCTCACTTTGTAGCTCAGGCTGGTCTCGAACTCACAACAATCCTCCTGCCTCAGCCTCCCAAGTGCTGGGATTACAGGCCTGCACCACCTCGCCCGGCTTAACTTATTTTTTAATTATAGTGTTTCCTTTCTTTTTTCTAATCAATTTTGATTGTGTAAAATTCTTGAGAAATTTTAGGAATCCTATGGCTGTAGCTTCTTTTCTTCTCCCTCTGCTTTGCTTAATGAGGGTGATTTTATTCTTTATAAACCTCAAGGAGCTTTGCTCAGTTTCCCCGCCTTCAGACCCAGTATATGTCTAGTGCTGGACACTATTCTGCTGTGGCTTTGTTTCTGGTTAATGACATTTTATTTGTATGACTGAAAACTTCTATGCTTCTGAAAGACATTTTATGAACAAGTTTTATTTCAAACATTTGTATTTAGGGTAGAGGAGTAAAGGTCACTGAATCATCTTACTAGTACCGTCATAAGAAGGATGGAGTGGATATCATGGGCAATATAATAAAAAATCAAAATTACTTGTCCCTTTAGGTTTTATGCATATAATATATATGGAGAGAGAGAGAGAAAGAGAGAGAAAGACAGAAAGACAGATAAACACAGTCAGATGGACAAACAGAGAGACTGACTTGAACTTGCCAGGCAGAAGAAACTTGTGCTATTGATTTATATGCCTGAGCTAAGTATGATGTATGAAACATAATTACATTACAATTATAATTAATTTTTCATTCATCAGAATTTTAAAAGGATTGGGTGAGCCAGATAGTTCAGTAAACTCAAGAGCCTGCTTAGGCAGACACAGAAGCTAGGGTTTCGATCCCTGACCTGCCATGCCAGTCATGCCCCCAGGGCACTCTGAGGCTGCAATTGAGACTGGGTGTGGTGGCCCAAAGCTGTAATCCCAGTGCTTGGAAGGCTGAAAAACAGGAGGATCACTGTAAGTCTGATCTGTGTAAGTAGACCCTATACTAATGACATTATTTTTTAGAAAAGAACAATTTTAAAAGACATATATATAAAAGTAGACTACAAGCACTATAGTTTGCTTAGGTTGGTGACATTCTACAAGGCATCAATTTGGAAAATATAATTTCTTGCACTGAAACAACTCATTTAATGGTATCTACATGACCCATAAAATTTAATGCAATTTTAGAGCTGCCTAATGTAGTCCCAAAGTGCAGGTGAGAAAAAGTGGGCCACTCTGTAACCAAAATTTGATTTCATCCCAAAGAATAATGATGATAAAGGTGATTCAGAAACAGGAATCAAAGAACCTCAATAACAAAGCAGTCAGTTGTATGAATTGTGTTGTACTCTTTGAAGTAAATAGCTATCTCTGTGAGTCATATTTCATCTCATTTAGTGGGTTTAAAAGTGTACATGAGCTCTCTGGAAATGTTTATCTAGAGTGGAGAGTACTAAAATTTGATTTAAAAGTTGTTTCAACCATATTTTCTTTGTTCTGTAATTTTTTTTTTTTAGGAGAACTGGGGATTGAACTCAGGCCCTTGCACTTACTAGGGAAGTGCTTATTCTACTGAGTCAATGCCTTGGCCCCTCAAACATACTTTCTTTGATCATTACTTTAATTCTCTGAGGTAAATTATGCATATCTTTTTGAAGTCATTTGTATTTATTTGACTATAAAAAAACACATGTAGGTAAATAAAGTTAAATTTCCTATGTAATATATGATCTCATTAAAATATTATTCTAGGCCTGGGAGATAGCTCCTTGGTCTAAGCACCTGCCTGGAAAACACAAGGACCTGGGTTCAATCCAAAGTGCCACAAGCCATGCCAGTCCAAAATCCCGGGTGCACCATGCTGGCCACTGAAATTAGGTGTGGTGGCTAGTGCCTGTAATCCCAGCACTGTGGAGGTAGAGACAGGAGGAAAGCTATGAGTCTGAGCTGCATAGTAAGAATCTGTACCAAATAAATAAATAATAAATAAATTTATTCTACCTGCTCTAATGTACAGTTTTTCATTTCTTTTATGACAATGTACTAATAAACTAATACCTATAAAGACATAAAATCTTTAATAACTTTCTAGAATTAACTGAAAGTTAAGACTTTCTCGTAAGTTTGGCTCTTTAAAGCTATTTATTTTCATGGTGGTTGATATTTTACACATTTCTAACTGGGAATGCATTCAAATATAGATGATGAAAATTGCATAGGGATAAAGAAAGAGATCTAATTCCTACTTCAAAGAACATCGATCATGGTAAAGTACCTCAAAATAGAATGTTCTCCTTTCACATTAATAAATACAATGAGGGCTGGCCAAATAGCTCAGCAGATTAAAGTGCCCACAAGCAGGTTCAGGGGATGGGGGTTTGATCCCTTGGCCTGATGGGCTAGTCCCCATCAGCAGGGTGCAGAGCCTGCAATTCAGACTGGGTATGGTGGCACGCACCTGTAATCCCAGCACTTGGGAGGCTGTAAATAGGTGGATCATTATGAGTTTGATCTGGTAGTAAGACCCTGAACACCTGGTAGAATGTTCCCTAAAATACAAAATAATAATAATAGTAATAATAATAATAAACAAATAAATAAATAGAAAGATAGTTTTCAATATAAATTATATCTTTAGGTGTTGTGTTTTTGAAAGGAATCACAAAGGAAAGAGATATTTTCCAGAATTCTTTTTAAAAATTGAGCATTTTATTGTGATGATTATGAGCAAAACCAACATAATCTTTAAATCATATTACATGTGAGAAAGATTTTTAAAATAAAAGTTTTATGAATTAAATATGCACCCTTATGCAATATGATTTTTCCTTCACCTGAATGCCTTTAAGTTTGGTTAAAACTTAAAAAATTTTGGTTGAATATTAAGTGAGGTCAATGATTATGATTTCTTCTGGTTTCAATTTTCTAAAGTTCTTTGAAATTTTTCATTCTCCATTAAATCTCAAAATATTGATTTTTATATCTGCTAATTCTATGAATACTAATTTAATACACAAAAATAAGCATATAGAAGTTATATGCAATGTACTAGAAACAAAGAGTTAGGAATGCTAAATAAGAAATAAAGATGTTGTAAGTGTCCTCATTGTGCTCACATATGACAGAAATGTAGATGTGAAGAACTTACTGTGGTGAACAAATAACCGGGCACATCTTGCTTTGTGGGATGAATGAGCAGATCAGAGTACTGTGGCATTATGGGTAGATTCTTTGTGATCAATGCCTCATCAAAAACTGACATTTGACCTCTTACCTAGGGAAAGAGTAAGAAGTCAGGAAAAATGATTAGCACAATATCATTATCATAAAAATTAGACAAAATTAGAGCAAATCTGTGAGCAAAGATGTGCCAATTCAATAAATTTAAGGCAAAAAAATCAATACAACTGAAGCAGAGAAGGAAAAGGGAAGTGTACAGAAAGTTTGTAGAATACTTACATCGTCCTAAAATATAGGTTAGTGCAGAGTTAAAAAATTCTAAATTTAACAGGAAGTTGCTGAAATGTTTGTACCTCCAGAATAATAAATAAATAAATAAATTTATTCTACCTACTCTAATGTACAGTTTTCCTTTTCTTTTATGACAATGTACTAATAGTCTAATACCTATAGAGACATAAAATCTTGATGTCTCCAGAGTGGCAGAATATGAATTATATTTTTAAAAGTCAGCCATGTAATGCTGAGTATGTACTGGACATCGAGGTAGATGTTGTGGGGCACAGGGAAGAGACCATTGTAATCCACACCACTGTGGCAGTCTAGAAGTGAAGAAAAGGCTACGACTGCAAAAAGATTTAACTGAACTTTCTGATTCATTAGGGAGAGGTACAAGTTGGTGTTCAGAATATAAGAATGTCCTGAACCAGATAAATTAGCTGTTCTCAATGAAGTGAGCTTTCAGGTCAAGCAAGCATGATGGAAGATGGAATTATTTATGCAAGAATACAAATACAATAAAAATATCAAAAGTGAGGCACAGATAATAATGAACAACAATAAAAATGCTGCGGTAGATCAAAGACATGGTAGGAATAGTTAAGATAATTTGAATTAGAGTCACAGAAGGTGATGAGAATGGGAATAAGACCAAATTTGGGTCAGGGACTAGAATTTTCTAGGCCTCAAAGAGGAATCAGTACAATGATTCAGTATAGTCAATACAACACAATGAGGGTAAATTTAAGCAAACAAAAACTAGGTATTTTGTAGATGGGTGAAACCAAATTAAAGAAAATAATTATAAACCCAGTAAAAGATTTTTGAGAAATACTAAAAGGTAAAAAGTCAATATGTTCTAAAGGAGAACAAAGGAGAGATAAAGAAAACTGACAAATAAATGTAAATTGAGAAGCATAAATTCAAGCATGTCTGTTATCGTAGTACATATAAAGAGAATAAGCGATCCATATTGAAATCTTACATATACATGGATGCAAACAGAAGCATACTCCACAATGTGCTGTTTGCAAAAATAATAAACATCAAAAACATACTACAAACAGAAAGTGGTGGACGGTAACTATTCAAACAATAAATAAAGAAATCATGTTATTGTTCTGGTATCAATTAAAATAGATTTTCAGACAGAATCCATTATGAAATGAAATGTCATTTTATAATGACAATAAAGGAACTCAGTTACAATATGGGGGTCATTGGTCACATACGAATATTGGGCAACTGTAATTTAGCTAATCCGTATGATGAAAACTTTCTTCTAAGTGTAAAAATACATGTAGAGGTCAATAACTAGTGGTTGGTGCTAGCTGACAGCAATAGCGGACTGGACTCGGGTTCAGAACTCTGGTGCTGTGGAGGAGATTCTAGACCTGGAGAACAAGCGGATGGCCGACAGCCTGGCCTCCAAGGTTACCAGGCTTAAATCGCTAGCCCTGGACATTGATAGGGATGCAGAAGACCAGAACCGGTACTTGGACAATATGGATTCAGATTTCACAAATGTAACCGGCCTGCTCACAGGGAGTGTGAAGCGGTTTTCCATGATGGCACGGTCTGGACGAGATAATCAGAAGCTTTTGTGTGGCATGGCTGTGAGCCTGCTTATAGCCTTCTTCATCCTCTCCTACCTCTTGTCAAGAGCAAGGACATAAAACAGTGGAAGCCAAAGCTACCAGGGTCTTTCATCTGGTATGCTGACCTGAGGATTCACCTGAAAAATACTGCTTCGAAATCACCACCATGGCTCAGGAATCTCCTTCCTTTGTGGTGGACCTGATGAGCTCATTAAGTTGGCTAATCCCATGAAGAAGAGCATTTTCCCTCAGGAAATCAAGGCCCAGCCCCCATCTCCACTCTGGTGTTGGAGACACTGGCCAGGCTGGTGCTACAGTGCAAGACCATTAAGGTCTTGAGCAGAGCAGCTGTGAGTCCTGAATGTACTTATATGGCCAGCAACCCTTCTTCCAGCCCTCAGGGTTCTGAAATCATGAGGCCCTTCTTGTGCTCACTGTTTTCGGATGAGGATGTATCTGTGATCTGACTGAGGAGACTTGTATTGCCACAGGAAGGGACAGTGCCTGTGACCCCAATAAAAGCTGGCTCTTTCACCTGTAAAAAAAAAAAAAAAAATACATGTAGAAGATAAGAATGTCTCATCTAAAATATTTATGGAGTGAAAATAATTGTAAGATGTTGAAGCTGTTGGACTCCTTGTGCCATATTGCTCAAAGCAACTTCATCACCCTTGTTCTTTTCTCAGAAGGCCTGTATCTGGGCTTCACATGGTATCTCTAGTGTTGCATGCTACTTGAAACTTTAAAACGAATAGCAGGGATAACATATCTTTCTGGTCAGCTCCTTTTCAGGGAACTCAATATTCATCAATAATGCAAATTTGCTGATCTAATTCCCTGTAGAAGCCACAGGGAAAGTCCTAGAAATAAGAGAATTCTGCACCTTGGATAAATTGTCTTGCATTTGTTTTCACTATTTAGTATACTTTTATTACAAAGTATTTTGTACCATCAGGCATAGGATTAAATTCCAAGCAGTGTTCAATGGCTCAGTGGCAGCAACAGCACAATTTCGGACCATGACCCCTTCAATAAAACATGATATCCGTTGACTTCCTTTAGCTAATATTTGTACATGAATAGATATGAAATCCTTTTGCTTAAACTTGGATTTTTGTAAGAATAATATAGAAAAAGTGCCATATAGCAAATAATAATCAAGTAGAAACCTTTAGCATGTGTGGCCTGAAGTCGACTACTGATGCCAAATATTCTGGAGTGGTTCCTGTTTCTTTCCTCCCTTGACAAGAGTTCCTGTCAGAACAGGAGGAGCGAATTGCTTTGGCAGAAAGGGACAAAGAGCAAAGGTGGAAAATGGAAACCATTCATGTGGCAATATAAAAGCTGTCAGTCACAATGAGGCACTCTCTTCTGAAGTGCAGGGCAAAAAAAATATTGTAAGTAGGACGAAAAGCACAGAGAATAAGTCGGAAAATATGTGGAACATGCTACAGAGGGGTCTGGAGGGGAAGGAGAGATGGAGGCCCAGAGAATGATACTGAGCTGGACTCTCAGCTCGGCCTCTTCCTGAAAGACCCCTCCTTCACTCCACCCTAAATACTGCAGCATATTTTCAAGTGCTGCCAAAGGATTTTTAACACTTTTCAATGTATGATAGACATAGCAGGAAGGTACAACACAACGTCTCAGACATGACTAACAAGGCTCAACCAAATTGCTATAGATCTCACTATTTAAATATCAGACTAAGACAATTTTATTTTTGTCCCCAGTTCCTATGACTCACTGTTTAACTTGTGATGAATCTATCATTTTTGTTATAAATTTTCCAGTCATGATTTCTCTGTTGTATTTTTTAAAAATTATTTAGGACATGGTCTACAGGGTTTACAGGGTCTCACTACGTAGATCCGACTCAGTGATTGTGTTTTCAGCCTCCCAAATTCTGGGATTATAGGCGTGCGACACTCAGTAACCATCTCAGCACACCCTAGGGGGGGCCAGCATGGCGTGCAGGGGTCCTACCCCGGCCACTGCCCTCTGCCTAAGCAGGTGCTTTACTCTACTCACTATCTGGCCAGGCCCTCCCTGTTGCATTTGGAGCAGATGAGTGTTACAAAACTTAAAATAAGTTTATAATAAATAAATATGTAGGTTAAGTGACGGAAAAATGATTATTACCCAGTACAAGGAGCAGTAACTGACAATTAACGGAAAAATATAAACAGCAAGGACCTTAATTAAAAAATATATCATTGAAGCCAGGCATGGTGGCGCATGCCTGTAATCCCAGCACTCTGGAGGCTGAGGCAGGAGGATTGCTGTGAGTTCGAGTGCAGCCTGAGCTACAAAGTGATCTTAAGGACAGCCTGAACTGCATAGTGAGACCCTGTCTCAAAAAGATAAAAAAAAAAAAAAAATTATCACTAACAATATTGTATTTTAAAGATTCTTCTAATGTAAGTTGAAGAGTATACACAATGAGTGTGACCTTCACACTTAAGTTACTTATCGTAAGTATGCATTAGGATATAATTCTACTCACATTAAAATTTAAAGACTACAGCTAACTTTAGCCATTTGGCAGAAGAAAACATTTCAAATGGGAAATATGAACCTGGAAACAGGAGTGTGTCCTGCAGTAGTAAAATATTGGAGTATTTCTCCTTGATGGAAGAAATGTGCACAGACAAATTGATGCAGTCCCGATTGTTCTTCCTGTGTGAAAGTACCAGTGCTAGCTTATGATTCTGGATAACATTACTGAGATTTTCTACCAGATCGCTGAAAAAGAAACAAAAATAGTGAGAATGCAAGAACAGAAGATAGTTTTGAACTAATAGTATTTGGACAAGATATCATGTCTGCATCTTGTACTATGAATAACTCATATAAAGACAACGATATGTAACATATTAATTATTGTAACTGTCCTACTAACCTGTTTTGAAACTCATTGCTACTTCTTTCTCAGTAAAACCATTTAAAAAGAACAAGAACTGGGAAGCCAAATATCTATACATTTTTAAATTAGTAGAAAATATTTTAGGGTTTTCATTTTTAAAGTACAAATATTAAAATCAACATTAAATGTATAAGATTACCCATGTTGCTTATCTCAGTGATTGGGCACACTGGGAAGTCTGTGGAGTAGAAGAGGGCTAGGTACTAGTTAATACTTCCAGTGGAAGTGTCATAGATTAGAGCCCTTATGGCTCATCTCAGATGGTGCAAGGGAAGGAGGAAAGGGAGAAATGGAATGGCAGTGATGAGATTTGAGCTAGCACTAAAAATGCCAGTGATACACTAATGTGGCATAGAGGAGAAATGTCCCCTAGTTTCCCTCATGTTTCTGGGGGACCAATTCAACATCATCTTTGGAAATTAGTTACCTCATTAAATCATATGCAGCATATGGAGGAATCAATCGTCCCATAATTTACATCTAAAATTTAAAAGGAACACAACATATTTTGCTCAGGCACGTGGTCACCTCCCTTACCTGCTGCTTGTAGGACCTAGTTATTAGAACCCTCCTGACTATAAAATTACATGTCACAGTTGTTTTGATATTAGCATTAATTATTCTTCTATCAGCCTTAATTTTTCTAAGGATAGCATTTATAGTCTCAAGGCAAGGACTGGAATTTGGCTTCCTATACAACTATAATATCTGTGACAAGACTCCCCTTCCATGAAGCTGTTCCAACATTTGCTGGAGGTGTTAAAGAATAACACAACATGAATGATTTAACTTGTGAGAGCCATAATTTTAGGAATAACAGCCACCACAGCCACAGGTGCTCAAGCCAGAGTAGCATTGAGCCACGGTGTACAAACTTCGTTTTGGGCAGCAGTGGCATAAGGTCACAAAACACTGATGGACCTCACAAGAGCACATAGATTCAGAGTGAAATACTGTGATAAATGATTTAGAACAAGCCATTGTTATGCTAGGAGATCAAATTGTTAATCTACAATGTTAACTCACTTAAATGTCAATAGAATACCTCTTTATTCTGTATAACTCCAATTCCATGAAATCAAACTTATTTCCCATGAGAAAATGTAAAATAACAACAACAACAACAACAAAACATTTGTTGTATCATGGTAATGTTACCACTGAGATCCTGTCTTTTCAACAGCATACTGTTAATACTTTTGTAAAGCTGTTGTCAGAGTTGTCTGGTACTGATCTGTTACAAAGCATTTCTGATGGCATTAAAAATCTTAATCCTTAAACAAAAATTTTGTAAAATTAATATATAAAAATGCTATATGCTCACTGAGTATTTTAAAAATATACTGTGAGTGTTAGTCATTTTGATATCAGGATTAGTAAGCTTTTTAAAAATTAGTGTATCTTCATGATACATCATAATTAAATTCATAGCTTGCTCATTTTTCCTCCTCCTTTCTACTCTGTCCCTTTTCCAAAAGTCTTTTCACACAGAGGCCACTTTCTGTGTCCTATCATGTCCTCTTTATTTATATCTTCATACAAGAGAAAACACAAGGATTCAACAATCAAGAGATTGAGGTAGAGATGGTATCTTGATTAGTTTTACATCTCAAATATGGTTAACATTTATATAAATTTAATCATAACAACTGAAAACTGAAGAGTAAAATTATAAAATACATTTAATAAGGCGAGAAATCTACTACGCTCATGTAGTTTTGTTCATGTGATGTTTCAAAAGGCAGACAATAATGAGCAAATATTAACATACATAATTCTTCATGTGGAGGATATTTAAAATGTAATTTCATTCTTTTCCATAATTACAGAGTTGTAATTAAGAGATTTAATGTGTTAAAAATAACTTAAATGATTCTTAGTGGAAATAAATTCAAGATTTATAATTCACAGATCCAGACCTGGATAAAACAAAACATCTGTGCTGCATAGCCTAATCCCTACAGAAACATAAAATGCATAACAAACATCAAGGATGCAAAAGCAATATAAACAAAGCACTTTAATTGTTTTTTTTTATTTAGGAATTTTTCTTAGCTCAGGGGATTAAAGTGCCTGCCAGCAGGTGCAGGGGCCTGGTGTTTAATCCCCAGGCCTGCCATGCCAGCCCTGCCCTCAGAGCACATTGAGACAGCATTTGAGACTGTGTGTGGTGGTGCCCACCTGTAATTCCAGCTCTTGGGAGGCTATAAACAGGTGGATCACTACAAGTCTTATCCAGTAGTGAGACTCTGAACACCCTGTAGACCTTTCCCTAAAAAATACAAAAAAAATGAATTTTTCTTTATTGTTTTTTAAAAGTCTTTTGGGTTTATTTATTTACTTGGTACAGGGTCTCACTACACTCAAACTTGTATGACTCACATGTCTCAATCTCCACCCCCAGCACTGAGATTTCACATATGCACCACCACACCGAGTTTTAGTAGCAGGTTGGAAATGGGATCAGCATGGCTTGTGGTACTCAGGATCGAACCCAGATCCTTGTGCTTACCAGGCAGGTGCTTAGACCACTGAGCAATCTCCCCTGTTTTACAAAAGATGAACTCTCAAATTGACCTAAAATAAAATGAATTTATATTCTGTATAAAAGTGACTCAAGAGCCAAGATGAAAAGTTGAAGCCTTGAAGGGAGCTTTCCACACAAGGCATTGTCTGAATTTTGAGGCAGTTGAGGAGGTGAAAGACTAAGGTCAAAAACTTAGGCAAAGAAAAAAAAGAAAGGTCTGATATTTTCAAGTTAATGTTTGATATAAAAGCTTAGTAGGAAGAAAGACTTACAAACAAGCAAGCCAGGAAAAGTTGTACCAGATAAAGCTGAGATTCCTCCAAATATGGCTTCCAATCCCGGAAGAGATGTTTGAGAGAGAGGAAGGTAAGGAGGGGCCAATAAGAAAGTTGTTACTATGAGGAAATAGAAAGGACAGAGAATAAAGCAAAGTAATTGTTCTATCTACAGAGATGTGTAGAGGACATTGCAGATGTACGATTTAAAGATAAGTTATTTTTCTTCTTTGAGACAGGGTTTTGCTATGTAGTTGAAGGTGGCCTTGAATTCACTTTGTAGCCCAAGCTGGGCTCAAACTCACAGCCATGACAGCCAACCTTCTGCCTCAGCATCCTGAGTACTGGGACTACAGGTGTGCACCACTATGCCTGACACAAAGATGATATTTTTTTAAAAAGAGGATATAGAGGGTTTAAATCAAAATATTTACTTTTCACAATTTCAGGGTTTTATTTTTTAGAGAATAAGAAATAGTAATAAAAAACATACAGATTTTCACTAAATAACATCATAGGAATTCAACAGTGGTTGTTGTGTTGCATGTTGTGGTCTTCAAATTAGTTATTCAGAATGGTATGTCGATATCACAGTAACAGCAATGGAACAAGGAATTTATAAATTTTGATTAATAAATGTATAAATGTTGATTAATCAAAGTATGTAATGATAGGGCTCTGTCTAAACAGAAATCACTTCAAATTAGTTCTCAGAAATGATTATTCATTTGTGATTATTTTATTGAAGTCTGAAAATAGTTAAAAACAATCCAGTGGAAGATTGTGTTTACATATAAATATAGCTAATGATTAAGTTCAAAAATAGAAAACATAGACAAATATATGAGTGCAAGGTAGCACCGTCAATCACAGTACCCTATTAATCTCTGCAGTAAATAATAATGTAGCATTTTTTCATCTGAAAAATACAGCATTATTTAGTAAAATATTTAGAACAAACCATTCGGAGGAGAGAGGGGAGAGCAGCGGTGGAAATTGTGTTGGTGTAAAAGTAAGATCTTCATCAACTCTTAGGAGTTGTCAGTAGGTAAGGTAGATACAGGATATAGAACATGATGATAATTCATAAAAAATATTAACGCCTGACCTCAAAAGGATAAGTCCTTGATTAAACTGAAAAGTATCTTTCATTTTATGTAGTGAAGTGTGTTATATGGCTTCTGATATTCATTTGCTTACAAAAGGTACTTCTGAAGTTATAACAAAAAGTCGCATTTTTGCAACACTCCCATAAATTGTTTTTCCTTTTATGTCTCTTTTTTACTTGTTCAATTTAAAGGTTTTTTGTAATTATTTGACTGTAATTTCATGTATTTATTTTATAAGTATTTTCAATATCACAAAAGTTATTTTCAGTGCCAAACATGATTTTGTTTCTTTGTATTTTAGGGAAGGGTCTACAGGATGGTTAAGATGTCACTACTAGATCGGATTCATAGGGATCCACCTATTTACAGATTCCAAGAGCTGGGATTACTACCCAGTCTCAATTGTCATCTCAGCACGTGCTGGGGATGGGGTCACATAGCAGGCCTGAGGATCGAATCCCTAGCCCCTGCACCTGCCAAATATGATTTAGATAAATTAATGTGTCATATAGTTTAACTATTAGCTTTATGGTTTTCCCAACTTTTACATTAACAAACACAGAAGACATTTTATGAAAGATGAATTAGAAATCTTTCCTAAAATAAAGGTTTGATTGTGATTACCATTAAAATACAATAAATGATCTCACATTGATGCAGTGTAGAGTAATATATTCTTGTTAAAATCAATATTATTTGAGAATTTTCTTCAGACCACATTCAACAGTTTGCATTGGGGTATTTGGTAGTGTGATCCAACCACGGTGTCACACTATGGGTGCGTATGGTGAAAGTCACCCTATCCTCAGTGAAACTCAGAAACACAGAATGCATACCGCTGTTAGGGAAGAATTTATGCTTTCCAATTTTCAGATTCATTTTTCTGTTTATTATATTTTTAATTATTGTGATTGCACAAATTTAAGGAGTATTGTAAAATTTAAGAAGTGATAACAGTACATGAATATAATGTATAATGAGCAAATTGGGGCAATTAATATAGTCATCTCCTTGAATATCTTTCCAATTTAGTAATATATGATAACCTATATGTATGTATGGGCTACAGTGTGATATTTCAGTAGTTGTATACAATATGTACAAATCAATCAGGGTAACAAATGCTGTTTTTACATTTACTTGCATTGGGCAAATCTGAACTCTTATTCTGTAGGTATTCATAAAATATGCCATAAGCAATTATGAATTAGAGTCCCTTGACTGCACTGTAGAACAATGGAACACATCAGATCCATCTGTGCTTGGACACCTGTTACCAACCTCTCATTATGACCTCTTCCCTCAGCTGTTCCAAGACTCTTAATTACAGTTATGTGTCCAGGACCTTGTTATCTTTCTGTGCATGTCTGGAAGAGCACATGTGGAATTCATTCTTCTGAAATTAGCAGCTTAAAGTTCTCTGCATTTGGATGAAAATGATAGGTTTTCATTGTTGTTATGGATGAATAACATCACTTTGTATATTTTATTAGCCATTCTCCCATTTCAGGAAAAGAATACCTAATACTTGAAATTTAAAGCAGAAAGGTTTATTTTGGCTCAATGTTTCAAAATGTTCAATGGACAGTTGGCTGCCTATACAGCAGAAATGTAGGCAAAAAGGCAAGGGATGACTAGGTGGCCACTCAGTCCATGCCAGCCAGGAAGGATGGGGGAAAGGAAGGAACTGGGGACAGTAATCTCTGATCCAGATCAAAACCTCTGACATCCACTATCTCCAAGGTCCCCATCTCCTAACAACACATTTGGTGATTAATTGAGCAATGAATTAATCCACTGATGAGTGTAGCACTTATGTTGCAAAATCCTCACCTCTGAGCACATATTTTTGGAGACATTTTTAGATCAAAACTAGAACATGGACATGTATCACAATATAGCATATTCTAGTGGTACTGGACATTTAGTGTGATTCTGTATTTTCAACTTCTTGAAGAATTAGCATACTGCTTTCCACAGGCATACTAATTTATTTTTCCAACAACTGTGTGAGAGTTCCATTTTGCCACACCCTCACCAGTTTTTGTTAATTTTATCTTTTTGATCAAAGCCATTCTAACTAAGCTGAGCTTTCTCACTGTGGTTTTGAATTTATTTTTTTTTTTTTCTGATTGACAATGAAGTAAGCACTTTTCCCATAAATTTGGTGACATTTTATAAAATTCCCATTTAATAAGTCATGTTTTTAAAACTTCTGCAATGAAGCTCTGAATCTGAATCTTTGCTCTGAATCTCTGAAATGAGAAACCAAGTTTTCCAATATTAGTAAACACATTTGTTGGCCTAATTCAATTTCCAAATATTTGAGTAATTTCTGCCATTTTGGTAATGTTACTAACACAAAGTTCCAGCTTTGCTGAATTATTGGAGCCTGGCAAATTATTTTTACTCTTGTTTGTCATGTAACATTAGTGCTGTTCTCATATTTTCAGGAATAATATTTTGTTATTGTAATCTACATTGTATCTATGCTCAAAAGGGGGGATTTATGTGTTTTTGTCTTGTGTGTGTTTATGTGCACAAATGCACATACACTGTGCAGCCACAAACTAAATACTGTTATAACTCTCTTGCCAAATAGTGAATCAGACTCTGGAGACATTAATCCCGTCATCTGACTATAGGACTCATAATTGAAAGGAAATATTAGAGTACACTAGATTTCTTTCAACTGTTCAACCACAGCAGATACTTCTTTATGACAGGTTAAAGTTGAAATAATGTAGACAAAAATATACTTAAATACTTAGGGAATTAAGTTAAAAACATGCAAAAATTCTAGATTTCAATTCAATTGTAATTCTCTCTGAGTTACTAGCTAATAAAAAGAATAAAAAATAATCCTAAAAGAAAATTAAAGAGAATTTATATAATCTGATATTTACATCAGAATGAATAAATATCTATGCAATCAGAAACAAGTTATTTCAAAAAATTATGACTTATAAGTTTAAATTTTATTATCTCACTATCTCAATTTATAGTTTGATTTTCAAATGAAATTTCTCACTTTTAATTTTATAATATGTTTCCCGTTGGTCATTTCTCAACTCTAACTTCCTAACATCTTTCCTTGAGAAAAACTATTAAAAGTTACAGAATCTTAATTTGTGCTAGTATCTCTTTGTGAGAAATAATATCAAATGTTAGGATCATTATCATTCTTCTTGAAAAGTTACTTTCATCTTTGTAAGCCAAAATTGAAAATTGTGGTCAATGTTAGTATTAAAGAAATACCTACTAAATCAAATCAATACATCTTAAAATGAGGGAATCTATGGATATTAAAGTCTTATTTTACATACCCTAAATTTAAACTTCATAAAATAATTATAAAACATCCTGATCTTCTTCAAAATGGGATAATAGTTATGAAGACCTTTTGTCTAAAATGTTCATAATTGTAACAGGTTTTACTTTTCCATATTGCGAATGAGAAAAGAGATCCTCCATAAGATTAAAGGATTGTTTCAGTACTTTACACATAGGATTCTTTATATACCGCTTCTTCTATAATTCTGTCAGGTTAATAAGAGGATGATCTTTCCAGTGAGCAAAGTGGCATATGCCTGTAATTGTATCACTCTAGGAGGCTGATGCAGGCGGATCATGAGTTGGAGCTCAGTCTGGGCAATTAATCAGTTTAGTAAGATACTACCTCTAAATAAAAAAAAAAGAAAAGGAAGGGAGAGAGGGAAGGAGGGATGAAGAAAAGGGGGGAGGGAGGGAGGGAGGGAAGCTGATCTCTCTCTCTCTCTCTCTCTCTCTCTCTCTCTCTCTCACACACACACACACACACACACACACATTCTTTCCTACCTACAGAAATAGCAATAATGCTTAATCAAACCCCACATTCACTGACATTGTTCCTCACTCACCTGCATAACAAATACAAATTGGTACACCATAAAATAGGTAAGATAATATGGTCACATAGGGAAAAAATGAAGTGCATTGTAAGTATAGTTTTGGTACTTTCACATTATAGATTTCAACACATGATTATTCCTCAATATTTTTTCTTCTAATCAATCACACTTTCCTTGTGAACATTTTTATGTGTCCTCTAACAGATAAAATAATTTTTAAGTTATAGATTTTCTAATTCTGCTTTTTTATCCACATCATCAGTATGGCTAGGGAACAATCTCTTTTCAGCATCACTTGTCCCATAGATTTATGCCTCACTACACTAATTATAGTTCAAATTGGTCTCAGCAGTATTGTTCCAGAGCAGAATAAACAGAACTTTTATATGTAGCTCTTATGAATAAATTTTTACAGTTCCACTTAAGAACATTAATATATTAAGTATAAAAATGGTTTTCCTCTTTTAACTTGCCAAGTATTTATCAAAAAATACAGCTTTGCTAATTTGATAGAATTTTATTTTGAAAAACTCTTTACTGTTTACTAGTCTGATGTTGAATGTAACAGATACAAATGTACTAAACACATATCTAAAAATTAATGCATCACATTGCAATATATTTATTTCTGTTATAGGGTCTCATTACCAGCTCAGCCTCACAGTGCTCTTTCTCTCTCACCTCTCCAGCACTGGGATTGCAGGCGTGTGCCCCCATGCCAGGTTGCAACGGCCAGCTCAGTATGGAACATCGCACTATAATTCTATCTTAAAATGTGAACTAAATTTATACCATTATAAACAAACATATTTTTCAACAACACTGAGGATTTCATCAATGTGAGAATTACTGAGTACTAATTCTGTTCAAAATATATAATTAATTAATGGAAGAGGGTCTTGCTACATAATGTAGCCCACTTGAGCTCATAACACAGCCCAGAAGCCTTAAACTGCAGTGATTCTCCTACTTCGGGCTTGTTAGTACTGGAATCATAGACAGATCAGCCCGCCACACAAAAATCTAGACATCATTTCTTTTTATTTTTAGACTTTTCTAGTACATGTTAGTATAGGTCTAACCTTTTCTTCAAAATGACAAATGAAACCACTTACAACTTTACTTGTTGATTTTACTGGTTAGAGTCTATATTTTTATAATCATAGTGTTGTATACTCATATTTTATGTCAAATATACAAATGTCAAGTCAGTGGCATCAGAATTATTATCACAAATGATGTTCTGTAGAAATATGAATAATTTTTGAGATATTTCAGCAAAATGGGAAGAAAACATAGACATTAAGAGATTAAAGTTGAACCCAAGGGCAAGAATCATTATTCTTTCAAGCTTTTCTATGAAGCATTTCCAAGATATCTTTTAAATTACATTTTGCTTACACTGAAAGTTTACTTTCTAAATCTACTTAGACTGAGTCTTTTGACAAGTAGAATTAAATGGACAAACTAACATCATTTGAATGTTGATTAATGCCAGCTTCTGTTGTCCTGTTTTGCACACATATTGCTCCATTCTGATTTGGAGAAATTTCCAAATAAGTTTTCTTATCTGTAACGTGCTGAAGGTTACAATGTAGTAAATACATCTTATCTACTGTAATAAATAGATCTCATCTGGGGAAATATGGGCAAGACTAAAGTCAATTTTCCCTTTTACTCAACCCACCTGTCTCTCCCTTTCTTGCTCTTACATTTCTCTTACACGATGCTCATTTTATTTTTTAATTCAAAGCAACTACCCACAGGATTTGTGTTGCTTCACAAGATGAGATTGCAAGCCATGGCTAGGACAGTTGATGCTTATATGTCAGGATGTGCTGCACGTTGCCATGTTCAGTAACCCATGCCAACGACTCCTGGGGCATTCCACATATGTGCGCTACTTGTCCTGCAAAGCTATGGAAACAATAGCATGGATCTGTAAAGCCTGGCAACCTGCTTTGACCAGTAGCACTTGCAGGCAGATGCACGGTGTAACTCCCCAGAAATCTTATTGGGAGCCCCATGCATGTGACACCTAACTATGTGTAAAATGAAGGAAGTAAATGTGTGTCTTATTCACTCTCTATACATATCAAATATTCATTATACAGTGCCATCTTTGCACCAGGATTAATCTTCCCTTGAGTAATCCTTCTTCCCTTCTGTAATCCTGTTCCTTTACCCTACTAGATAGGGTCTCAATTTCCTATCTAGTTTATAGTCTTCGTCATATATGTCTTATGAAAATTAAATGCATTAACACACATAGATTATGTAGGGCAATGTTTTTCTCCTAGCAGATCTGTACACGTTGGTTGTCAATAGGAATCTATACTGTAACTGGAGAAATTAATATCTGAACTATTACAGTACTTGAGCTCTGGAGTACAAAGCAATAATACAAAACCTTCTCATTTTCTGGTTCTGGGACTGAAAGTTGAACAATCATTGTTAAAAAGCATATCAATTTTACCTTTCTGGGTTCTGAGTTGGAGCAAATGTCAATTCATGCTCAAAGCCAGTCATGTAAGTTAGGCCAAAGTGTAGAGACTTGGGGTCATGGAAACTTGAGTTCTGCTCACATTTGGGGTCCTGGAAAAACTGTATCTTGTACCTTCCTTCATACCCATTTACAGCTCAGCCACAGACAAACAGAGAAACCAGTAGAGCCATAGGAAGCCATGGGGCTGTGAGTGAGATGAGACCCTGTCTGGGGCCTGTCCCAATGATTCCAGCAGGCACATCCTTCCATCACTTGGTAGACAGAGGATGTGGTAGGAAAGAAGAAGTTACACCAGGGGAGCCAAACAGTTGCTAGTTCAGCAAGAAGGTCAGGGTAGGAGAGAGAGGAAGCTCAGGGTTCAGTGTCAGGACCCAGTGAGACACCCAGCCTAGGGATAGCATGGGTGAAATTCCTATATAAATGACAAGAAGCCTGTAATTTTTCATGGCCAGTGTGTAGCAAGTGGATAACTGAACCTCTGTCAGGTATTACTTGCTCCATGGGAAAGAGGAGGAAAACTGAGTATAACATTTCCTAGGTCATGTTTCATCATTTTACTTTGCTTGGAAATAGCTACGTAAGGTGGTAAAGATCATATAGTGGTCTTTGTGACAGAATATGTTTTTATTTTAAAAACTAAATTTAAAATGAGCTGGTATGCTCTAACACACATATAAAGTTTCAGAGAACAGTTTCCCGTTTTGCTTTGTTCCTACCACTCCAACAGGAAACCAGGTTTATTGCAACTGATTTTATCCTAAGATACAACTCTCTGACGCTGATATGTTCCTGATAATGTTATGGTAAAAATGTCGACCCAGATCAAAGTCAAAAGACTTCTTAGTGTCTCCTAGATTCTTGCAGCTTTTCCTTAGCTATTCTATAGCAGGAGATTTATTACCTTTTAAAGGACATTGGTATTCATTAAAGTACAAGTCTTAGTTTCCCTTTTAGTTTCCTCGTAATACAGAACTTTTATTTTTCTGTCCACTTACTCTTCGTAATAAAAACTACATGAGAACATTATTGTTAACTCATTACAGTGAAATATTTTGGAGAATCTGCCACCTGTACTATAGAGATGAAAAAAACACAAGTGTGCATAAGTCTATCAATTAGATAAAGCACATTGCTTTCAGTTAAGTGTGGTTGTTGACCTGTTAGTTATCGAGGAAAGCTTATGTTTTTTTTAACGTACTATTTTTATATGCAATAACTCTTCTAGTTTTTATGTTAAATGTATTCTTCAAATTCCCTTTTCTTTCAAAAGTCTTTTAGAACTAGTTTTTAAATGACATTTAAATTGTATTTATTATAACATGCAATTTCACTAGGCAAAAGTAAAAACAAAATGGACCTCTCCGTAAACTTTCAAGTGTTTCTATGTTTCTTGAATAAATATTTCAGCAAGGGACATAGGTCAGTGGTACAAATGTCTACCTGGCAAGTACAATGTCCTGAGTTTAATTCCAGATACCTAATTAAATATTTTAAGTTTTGAAAGGAATGTTACTAATATTTAAGATACTAGTAAAAGAACTAAACTTAGGGTTTTTGAATTCAACATATTGTGAAATTTCCCAGTTTTGTAAGTGCTTGAGTTCTCTTTTCAGTTTTTCATTTGTTGATTTTTGTTCATCCAGACATTTCTGGAGCTTATGGATGTGATCTAGAAATTTATCAAACTAAAAGTAAAGTACAAAATGCTTAATTTCAAGGATTCTACTTTGTCATACGATGGGTACAATTATAAGCAATGCATGGCGTAGCTGTAAATTTGTAGCGGAGGCACTAAAGAGGCTCATGTGTTTAAAGAAATGTTTGCATGCACATCTGTATGAGAGGTCTCGATATACTATCTGATAATTTTATGTTTACATAAACTATTATAAAATATGTTCGATTTAGTTGTTTATAATGTTTCTAATCAAAATACATATATTTCATACAATCATATAGGGTTCCTTTTTAAATTTAACTACTGACAGTCATATATATTGATGTCTGTCAGTATAGACCATCTATTCTATCCGATGTACAATATAATCTTTCATGAATGTGGCATAATATATTCTCACCACTTTTGTCCATCACTGTTTAGATTGTCTTCATCAATCTTGCACTATTCTAAATATTCACATATTTCATTTATCTACATGTATCTGTGTAAAATTTTCTTTGGGATATACTCAGGAGGAAATTTAAGTCACACATTTTTCTGAAATAAGTGATGTATGTGAAATTATTGAAAACCATATGAAAAATTTAGGTGATTTAATGAAGTCCACACATGTAATTAATAATAATATGGTCTCAATTATAAAGTTAACATATATAAATAGCAATATCATATTTAATTTATCAAAAGTAATATAAATAATCCACCATGCAGAAAATATAAACAAAAATGCTTATTTCAGAGTAAAACTACTAATAGTAAAATAGCAGAAGAGTACAATTCTGTCCCAAATCACTGAAAATATTCAAACCTCAATGAATATTTCTATGTTTAGTAATAAAATACCAAACATGAGAGAACTAAAAAAAAATTACCTTTCAGTATTATGTTAACTTAAAAAGAGAAAGGTCTAAAACTAAATACACAGTGGAATCTCAATACTGTGAAGTCTGTATAGGTAGTTTTCCTATGGCAGTTATCTGTGTTACCTACTTTCTCTCACTTGGTGGCCACTTTTTTTATTCAGTACCAGGGACTGAACTCAGGACTTTGCACTTGCCAGGTTAGCACTTATTCCATTGAACTATCTCCCAGGCTCCTTGGTAGCCACTTTGTAAGATAGGTAAAGTGAAAATGTTTAAGTTTGCGTGTCTGATTTATTTCACTTATAACTATGATTTCAAGATGTGCACATTTTCTTAAAAGAGACTCAAGTTATGGCATAGCAGTTATAACATAGCAGTGACACTTGTTACATCTTAATATCATTTTTCTTTGTCCACTTGTTTGACAGACAAAGAGACTGCTTCGAATATTTAGCTATTTTGGATTGTTCTGCTCTAAACATGTGCATGTATGTATCACTGTAATATGATATCTCTGAATCTTTCTGGATGATACTTAGAAGGAGAATACCTGGATCAAATGGAATGTGCAGTGTCAGTATTTTGAGGCATCTCTGTAATAATTTTCATAGTGTTTGTACTATTTTACACTTTTATTGATAGTGTAAAATGATCAGTTCTCCTCATAGCTCCAACAATATTTATTATAATGGAATTTCTTGGTGGTGGACATTCTTTTTGGGATAAGATTGACTCTTTAGTGCTGTTTTAATTCAAAGTCCCACCTCTGAGCATAGAAGGTTTTAGGGGAACACCAAGATACTGGACATAAGGTTCTGCCCCACTTCCCCAAAAAGATTTACACATCCCCCCATAGAAAATTATTTAGGCCATTTCTAAGAGTTACTAAAGTCCTAATAATTTCAGTATTTCAATTTTTACTCTGAAATTTAAGACAAGGTCTTATCTCTGAACACCTATAAAATGGAAAAGAATGCTAAATGCTTC
This sequence comes from Ctenomys sociabilis, assembly GCA_004027165.1. NCBI lineage: Eukaryota > Metazoa > Chordata > Mammalia > Rodentia > Ctenomyidae > Ctenomys > Ctenomys sociabilis. Next base: position 5,341 of record PVKA01011836.1, on the reverse strand, counting down.
CAATATGCAGTAGCACAAGATAAAAATCTGTGCTCAAAAAGGTACAATTAGTGAGATAGAAAGGAACGGACCAGATCAAGACCTAAATCCAGCAGGACAAACGTGATTCTAGAGCCCTATGTCATGTCCAGTGTATGGGGCAATTTATAGGAAGACGTGAACTCCAAAGTCTTGGTTGGCTCCATAGCTAAAGTGCTGCTGGTCATTTTAGGCCATATGTCCTCTCTTGGGCCAGCTTAGAGCCAGGGATTGAACTCAGGCCCTAGCACCTGACAGGCAAGCACTTATTCTACTGAGCTATCTTGACAGCCCTCCACTGCCCTTTTTACTTCACACACAAAGCTTTGCACATTGCATTCTCAGGGGTACCTTACTGGCTTCCCAAACCTTCTGAAATCTGAATAGAAACTTTCCTACTAACCTCACAACTCATGCATTCTGCAGTGCCTAAAATCAGTGCCACGTCAATGATGCCAATGTCTGCTGCCAGTAGAAGAGTACCCGTGTTTTCTCCTCCCTTGATTGTAGGGGTTGAGTGCCTGGTTAGCTAATGCTATCAACTGAATCCCAAGGAACAATTTCCTTAGGCCACTACCATTTAGAAACCTGGTATCACTGCTCTTTCTTCTCAAAGCTGTGACTTTCATCTTTCCCTCTGCAAAAGGCAGAGTCCTTCCGATTTTTGTGATGCCTGCAGGCCATATTTTCTATTATCCTCTTCAAAAATAATCAATTTTTAATGCTAATCTTTTCAGCAACTAAATTCTTTTCTGTTCCATACTTTCAGGTTGGTACTTTCCAAGAACTTCTCTACCCAAACTCAGACCTTTAGAAATCATTCTGCTAGGCCATTTGCTCTTGATTCTCATGGTAGAGATGGCTAAAAGCCATGAACAGTAAACTGTCACCACCTCAACATTAGACTGATTTGAGTGCTGGGGAGATAGCTCAGCAGTCTAAGCCCCTGCCTGGCAAGTGCAAGGACTGGATTTGTTTCCTGGTACCATATGCCATGCTGGCCACTGAACCCTGGATGAGCCCTGCCAGCTACTAAAACTGGGTCTGATGGCTCTTGCATGTAGTCCTAGTGCAGAGGAGGCTAAGACAGGAGGATCACTGTGAGTCTGAGCTGCATAGTGAGATCATATAAATAAATAATGCTTAAAAAATATTTAGACTGATTTAGAATGTCTTCTGCCAGGTTACTTGTCTACTTAAATAAATGTTATCCTCCTTCAGTGTATCAACTTAAGCAAAATGTGATGTTTTTTTTTTGGCCAGCACATAACACACATGGCCCGGAGTCCAAACTTCAATGGAGTCTCTGCTTCCAACTGAAACCTCTTAACCTTTGTCCTTAGCGCCTACATTATTCTGAACATTTTGGTCTTCTGAGCTCCAACCCGAATCTCTGATCAAGCTCTAAACATCCCAGGTGTACTTCTTCAACTTTACGTTCAAAGCTTTCCAAACTACTCCTATAAGCCAATTCCAAAGGGTTCTAAACCATGATTAATCATTTAGTCACAGTAACAGGACCTCTCCTCGAGAGCCAAAATCTGCCTTAGTTACTTTCTCATTGTGGAGACAAAAATACTCAGCTCTCACAAGTTAATGGTAAAGAGGTGTATTCTGGATGACAGTTTGCAGAAGTTTCAGCTCAGTGTCTTCTGGATGCAAGAATTGTTGGTAATAATGTTAATTTGCCTTCTGGTCCTACGCCATTTTTCATGTTCTCGCTTCTAACAGGAATCAACAGATGTTTCACTCCCAAAATCATTTATTTTATTTTTATTTTTTCGTGCCTGGGATTGAACTCAGGACCTTTCACTTGCCAGGCAGATTCTTATGCCACTGAGCTATCTTCCCAGCACCCCAAATCCTTTAAAATGAATATCTTAAATATCAACATTCTAATAAATAAGATCTCAGTACAACACATAGAATGACTCTTCACAGGTCAGATGGGCTTGAGATTCTTGGGCTTCAACAAGTTCCCCAAACCTGAAGCTGAGCACACTGGGAGTAGACATCAGCGCAAGTGCCTGGGACTCAATAGTGTGGCTCTCTTCACACGCTCAGTTAAACCCATCATTTACCTTTATCCTTGAACTTACCATATTAAATCATGCTCATCACTTTCTGTCTCAATCCTTCATTTAGAGTCAGTGCTTTGGAGTGCTATGGTCACAGAGTATGCGTGGCTGGATGGGTGAATGCACTTAGTATGTCCCTAGCTGGTGCACCGAACACTATTTCATGTCTGCCATTCAAGGTCACAGTACAATTTTATCTGATAAAGTCCTTTAAAAATCCAGTGGATGGATTCTTTTCTGTTTTATCATTCCAACAAGGCTTTGTAGTGACTGTTGTCTCTGCCTAGATCTTTTCAACAGATATCTGAATGATTCACCTGCTTTAACATCATTCAAACATTTACTCAAGTCTCAGAGCAGACACTATTGTACTACTGTGACCTGTGCCCAATGCAAGAATTCTGATATTTCCTTACAACAGTTTTATAACTTATATATAAATGATCTCTTTCTTCCCTGGAGTATGCATCCTGTCCACCATGGTTATCCATTTTATGCCTGCTTGTATTCAAAGCATCTCAAATGGTGATTGTTTATTAAAAATGAATAAATAGATGTTGGATAAGGTATAAAGCAACACATGCCCTTATAGCGTTGTTAGCAATCTTTGCCAAGCAAGTAGGCCATAATTTGAAAAAATTTATATAAATAGTATTTTAAAGCTTTCTATATGCCAGATGAATCCAATTCAATATTACTGTGAATGCAGAGTAATTGCTTTGTTCCTACTGCTAGTCTGGTAAAGTCTCAAACAATCTGGATAAAATCTGGGGAAATTCTCAGAAATGTCAATACTCAAGAAAAATATCCAAACCATACCCTAGAATCTTCTCAAACTAACAATAATATAAATGCCAAGTTATATGTAAGTTTTGATGATATGGAATGATCATAACTAATAGAACACTTCAGCTATTTGGAAATATGAATTTTTGTCTTTAAAAAGAATTGCAAACCTAAGAAAATAAAGAAAAAGCAAGGAAAAAGAGACTGATAGATGCTGCTAATCCCAGAACATAAGTCCCATTTTAATTGTTGTTACAAATCTTTATCTAAATGCCAGGGCTGACAATTGGTGATTAGGCTTGATACAAATTTCCATTAGCAAAAACTTGGACCAATTTTTGTTATGGAACTTGCAGTGACAAGTTGAGCATCAGGTATTTTGGCAAGTCTTCTGGCCAACCTGCTCTAAGTCTGCTCCGGGGCATCCACTGTGGGGCATCTTTATAATCTTTCCAGCTTGGAATTTGATTACAGTATTGAAGGACCATGGCACAAATTTAGATGTTTCCTGCTTACAAACTTTCTAAACCTAATTCATATAATACAGAACATCTGTGAGTAACGCATAATGAGCAACCACAACATCTTTTTGACTTTATAAAATTAGCGAATAGTAAATTTTGCATGAGTATTCATAATAGGAATTGGAATAATCTGACACATTATTAATAACTATACCATATTAAGTTATTTTTAACTTAAAACATCAATAATGATATATTACTAAAACTTCTTGGCATACTCAGGTGGTGAGTAGTTGTATTTTGAAGATTTGCTAAGTGTGTATCTTGTGCTATATGAATCCATGTGTTTGGCAGTGTCACAAATAAATGTCCTAAGAGATACTTCTTTTCTGCCTCTATGGAAGTTGTCAAATGATTTAAATTCAATATGACTAAAACTGGTAATTAAGTATTCAAGACATACTAATTCATACAGACAAGATCTACAGTATGTTCTTGAACTGTGTTTCTAAGTTTGAATGGAAAATCAGATAATTAAAAGGAAAAAAAATAAGGAATCAAAAAAACAGAGTCCTGAAAATTTGAGTTTTGATATTGAAATCACAAATTCCTATAGTGGCATTTAGAAAGTGGCAATATGTTAGGTGCTAAAATCTCAAGAAATAATAATGATTAACCAGAGCTATACAAATTAGAGAGGTGTTAGATATAATATACATGAAATATAAGTGGGTATGTGTGTGCTTGTATGTGATTGTACAGACAAAATGCATATCATGTCCCCAACATACAGCACATACTGTGTCATACATTACATAGCGTAAGTATATCATATATCAATTTGTACACCAAATGTACTCTTCTACATATTTTTATCAATGATTTATTGTTTCTGTCTATTGTTACTGGTAAGTCATCTGTGTAACATCAGGGAAGAGTAAGTAGAAATATAGTCATGGTTTATAATACCTATGCAATATTGAAATATAAAGAATGTAAATATCATAAATATGAGTGTACTTACCCATGAACAAGCGCACAAATTAGAGAGGACAGAGATGGGGGTCATTGGGATTGGGAAGACAGCAGTAAGACTGACACACATGTACCTCTCCTCAGCCACATGGGACCCTACAGAACATAAGATTTGTCCCGACACCATTATTAGACACATCAATGACCAGCCTACAATGCTGACATGACCTGCACCTCCCCCCAAACAAGGTTTAAATTATTTAACACGTCATTCAAATCCTTGTGCCTCTGCCCCAGGTCCTTCTTTCAATCCCTTCCAGTGATCCCTGTGGCAATCAGCCTGCAGTTAATGTTGCTGGTTTGCAATCTTTTTTTCAACTTGAATACTTTCATTGTTTAACCTTTAGGGGTGCTCTTCCCCTTACTCTTTTACCTCTGCTTGCAGTGGTTAAATAAGGTAACCTCCGTTTATCCGGAAATCTTCAGTATCTTCCCTGTGGCTTGTATTTCCTCCAAGATGTTTCTATCTAGACTCAGGTAGCTGCTTGTAGGTGTCCTAATACGGTACTCTACCCTTTTCAAAATAATGTCTGCTTTTTGTCTATATTCTTTTTTTTCCATTTATTTTTATTTTATTAAAATACAAATGTCAATCAGACAGTTAAAAGACACCTTAACCATACACATTCGATGAATTAATACATTGCAAACTGTTTTCATAACATTTTGGTATTGTACAAGGTGCATACATGATATTATATTTACAGATATAATTTTAGCAGGTATCTCTTATCAGTGAATTAAGAGTGTAGTTGCTTACATATCTTATTTTTTTATACCTGAATTATATCAAAAATTCAATAATTATTTACCTAGTGGATGACCATAGTACTAAAAGCCGACATAATATCCTGTCCAACCACCATTAGTGCAGATCTTGCCTCTCATAGAATTATGTAGAAGCACAGCGTTATCTATCCCAACTGTACTGTCTATACACACACATCATGATTTTTTCTT
>PVKA01011835.1:46553-59672 GCA_004027165.1 Ctenomys sociabilis | reverse complement strand
TACCTTCCCAGGTTCCCACAGAGCAGCCCTGGCCTGGCGTCCTGATCGGATCCCAAGGCCCTCATGGGAAACAATTCCATGTTCTTGACAGAATTGACTGCTGAAGTACGCAGCCGTTCCAATCTGGAGGCCACCTCACCGTTGCTTTGCACAGCAGACCACCTGGCCCTGGGCTCCAGATGTCCGGAATATGGGACAGACATGGTGCCTCTTTTATTTATGGTGACTCATACCCAGCCCTGTGTGGCCCGGTCTTCACCACCTTGGATTAGAAGCTGGTGCCCACCAGCCATCCTCCCTTCCTGTCCAGAACAGGCACACACCTGGGCCCCAGCAGCCCTCTTAGAAGAACCTTTGTAAACACCTTCCTGTTTCATCATCCAATCCCTCGGCCCACAAGGGTTTTATTTTTTCTTCTCAATAACTGATGAAATCTACTTTTGCAGTTCTACATAAATCCTATCTACCTTGGGATCTGGAATCTATAGAGCCTACTGTTACAGTGTGTGTGACAGTGCCTTCCTGTGTGACATCTTGGTCCCATCAGCTGGCATTGTGCGTGTGTGTGTGTGTGTGTGTGTGTGTGTGTGTGTGAGTGTGTGTGTGTGACAGGGTCTTGCTGTGCAGTTAGGGCTGGCCTTGTGCTCACTTTTGTAGTCCCCAGGCTGCTCTCAAACTCGCAACAATCCTCTTGACTCAACCTCTCAAGTGCTGGGATTGCAGGCGTGCACTGCCATGTCTGGTTTTCTTGGCATTTTGATCTGTGCGCAACTGCGGGCTAACTCACAGGCTGAGTCTTGTCCTCTTGATTTGAACTATGTCAGGGGAGGGTAGACCTGTCAGGAGATTCACTTCACTCGCCATTCATGGGTGTCTCCCCACCACTGGTCTTTGGGGGTACATAGACGGAGGGTGTAGGGGCATGGATTATCAGGGCTCAGAAACTTCCATAGGGGAAAAGATAATAAATATTTCAGGGTTCTGAAGTACCCAGAAGCCCTATGTTTGACAAGATGATGGACAGGAGTGGGGTGTAGCACTCTGGCTCCCCTAGCCCTTACATGACCCTCTGCCCGTATTTCTTGTGGCTTTAGCCACGTCAGCCCCACCCTGCCCACCTGCATGCACCCTTGTTGGCATCCGCTCCTGCTTTACCTCTTCCCCACATCCTGCCTGGACTTCTCCGCTTGTTTCAAGTAAACTCATTGATTTCAAATTGTTCCTCAGGGCCTGTGCCTGGGGAAACCCACAGAAGCAGGAGGTCACTCTCTCCATGCCCCCTTCCCTGTGTCCCCATGCTACGTTCCATGGCACGGCCCCCGGGCACCCAGTTCATTTCATTACCGTCCTATGAGTCAGATAGGTACCTTCCCCTGAACTTGAGCAGGGTTTCTAGAAACAGGCTCTTATCTTTGCATCAGCCACCTTTCCCCCCTCTGTCACATGTTACTGACCACAGGACTCTTCCTGTGGAGGGAGGGGAGGGCCCCAGTTGCAAGTTTGAAGCAGCCTATCTTTTGCCCAAACCTCTGGTCACACTGGTACTTAGTTTTAAACTCAAAAGTTAATTTCAGTGTATACAATTTAACTCATATAACTCACATTTCAAGGGCTTGACAGCTGCACATGGCTTATAATAATCAAACTGGTTTTAAAATATTTGCATTTTCAAACATCAAACTCTGGAGCCAAGAGGGGCTGGGAGCTGAATGGAACCTGCTGGATTGGTGAGCCTGTTGCATGCAGCTTTGTGTGGTCTCCAAGAGCTCCCAAAAGCTTCCAGGTGTATGCAGGCACCTGTACCATCCTCTGTGGTTACCTGCGGGCAGATACTGCTGTGTAATGCAAGAGAGAACCGGTGGCTTAGAGTTAAATTTGTAAATGATGTTTTATTTACATTCTGACTGAACCACAAAAAAGAGAAATACTTCAAAGCCTCCTAGCCAACTTGAGCTCTGTTGCTTGGTTTAGAATACTCCAAAGTTCACTTCCTGTGCTACCTGAGTAGACAGGTAGGGACAGTGGTAAGAGAAGTCAGGGCCACTCACTGAGTTTGGGGATGGACAGAATGGACGGCCAAGGACACGCAGACATCTCCACACCTGTGGCTGGGAAGGGGAACATGTTTTCTGGGTTTGATATAGAAGTTTTTCTTGTTTGGGCTAATATTAGGTGTTGACAACTCCTCTGTGAGACCTGGCTTTTCCCCCCTGGCAATGGGGGACTGGAACAGTGTGTGTTCAAAGGTGACAGGGAGTCCGGAGGGCAAGGTGTATGATGTGCTCAATCTTGCTGGCTCAGGACATGGCTGGGAACTTCTGCCAGTATTTGATGAACAGATGAATGAATGAATGAGCACAAGCAGATGACTTAATGAGCAGGTACCGCCTGAGTCCACCCTAGTGAACAAGAGCAAACATACTTACACCTCTAGCCCCTGATACATAGCAAGATCATAGTATATTTGGGCTCCAGGATGCATGGAAATGGCCTAATCCAGCTTTATTATTATGTGGATGAAGAAACTGGAGTCAAAGGAAATCCAAGAATTTGTGCCAGGTTGAAAGGGGAGACACTACAGCTGAGGTAACATGTCTAGTGGCTCAAGGCTCAAAAGGCACAGGCCACCCTCCCGGTCTTTTTTCTCCATCCACCCACGTCCCTGTTGAAGGAACCTATTGGTATTGGTTTCTTTAGGAGATGATTTACACAACTAAATACAAATAAAGATGTGTGTGTGTGTGTATGTGCATGTATGTGTGTTCTGAGCATACTGATGTACTTTGAATGTGGGTAGTGTGTTCAAACACTGGTGCCCAAGGTGGCAGTATTGGGAGGGCTGCGGACCTCTAGGAGGCTGGGTCTAGGGAGATACGCTAGACCCAGGGGCTGCCCTTCAAGGTGACGGTGGATGCAAGTGCATCTCTCTGCCCAGATGTGTCGTTCATGATGCAAGAGGTCCGCCTCAGCATGAGCTCTCTGCTGTTGCCATCTGGAATGCTCACAGGAAGCCCATGGCCAGGTGCTGCTCGATCCTAAACTGGAACCTCCAGAACCTGAGCTGAGTACCTTTCTTCTCTAGAGGATAGCCCCTGGCATGTCACCGTAGTAATGCAAAGCTGCCCAGGACACACACACACACACACACACACACACACACACACACACACACTCTCTACTCTGTCTTGTCCTTTGGCTTTTATAGCCAGCCACATACTGCTTCTTGGGGTTTGGTCCTTCCCTCACACTACCTTGTGGGCCAGTTGCTCTCGGGGGCTCCTGGAACCCTCTTGTCAGCCACTGTCTTCTTTCCTTGCCTCCACATTTGCATTCAGCTCATAACTTAACTCCCTTTGTGGTTCTGGGTCCTCCAGCCCATGCTCCACGTGTCATCAGACTGACCTTCCTAATGCACAGATTTTATTATTCTACTCCCCTGTTCTAAGCCCTTCCTGTGTTTTCCTATCAAAGCCCATGGTCCTTGGCCAGAAATTTACAGCCCTACCACCTGTCCCTCACACTCTACTGTCTCCACATGTACATGCTCTTCTATCTTACCTTTCCTTGGCTCTAAGTGTCTTCTCCCAAATTCTTTCCCTCTCTAAATCCTGCCTACTTGTCAGAGGGCTTCTCAGGAGCCATGTGCTCCGTGAAGTCTTCCTTCCTTCAAGTTCCTGCTGGAAATGATTTTTCCCTTTCTGGCTCAGGCATAGAAGTAAGTGCCTACTTTTGCATTGGAGTCATTTTTTCCTATCATGTACCTTCTACTGGACTGGAGGCTTAATGGGAGCAGGGGCAGTGTTTGTGGATTAGTCAGCTTTTAAGTGCCCACAAAAGATACCTGGCAAGGTCTGCCACCCATATGAGCAGTAGCCAGGGCCTCTTGAGCCATGGATGCAGTGACTTCTGACTACCTGGTGGCTGAGCACCATGGAGTAGAATCCTGGAAACCAATTTCCTAAGTGACCCTTTTGTAACAGGGGCCCAGAGAATATCTTTCCAGATGATAGCCTTATGCTTTTGCACCTTGAGCCTGTGTGTGTGTTGGGTGAGGGGTCTGGCTGCTTCCTATGATGTCCTCTAGGCATCTTAAATTTTTGTCTCTGCTAAAAATATTTGGGGTTTGTTTGTGATTTTGTTTTCATGGTGCAAATCTCTTACACATGGTCCCCTTCAGGCTAAAATTTAACATTTTCAAGTATTTCTGTTTTACTTTTTGCTCACCCAACTTTCACTATAAATCTGGCTAAAAGTAGGCAAAGGTACTCATGACACAGCCAGAACCCTGGGCTGCTTTGAAATTTCCTCTGCCAGATCGATGAGTCTGTTACCCTTAATCTCAGCCTTGTGCAGAGTCACAGGATGTGAGAAAAACACAATAAAAATGAAAAAGAGTTTTTGCCAGAGTGCAACACTCATGGTCTTTTGTCTCTTTCCAAATGAGGTCCTCGTTCTCAGCTGAGATCTTTTGAGCCTCCAGAACCTGAGCTGAATACCTTTCTTTTCTAGAGGAAAGCTGACCAGGACACACACACACACACACACACACACACACACACACACACACTACTCTATCTTGTCCTTTGGCTTTTGTAGCCAGCCACATACTGCTTCGCATACAGTTGTTGTCTATGTTCTCATCAGCATGCTGATCTGTAGAGTTCTGAGCACAAGGCTCTTACAAAATGTTACCATCAACCTTGCCTATCAAGCCCTTCTAGCCTTTTAGGGCTTCACTAGGTCAAGTCTCCAAGCCCATCCAAACTCCCACCACAAACCAGTTCAAAAGGCTTCCAAACCGCATGGTTAGATACACACTCAGCAGCAGCCACACTCTCTATACTGAGTTTTTTTTTTTTTTTTTTTTGTATTAGCCAGCTTTCTTATTGTTGGGCAGGATACACAACACTTGTAAGTTAAAGGAGCAAATATTTATTTGGCTGGAGTTTTCAGAGGATTCCATCCGCAGTCGGTTGTCTCTAAGCTAGAATATCGTGGCAGAAAGGTGTGGCAGAGTAAAGCTACTTAGTTTATGTGGGTGAGAAAGCAAAACAGAGAAACCATATGGAATGAACGAAGGGCCAGGCATAGTTCCCGGGGCCCCCTCTGTTATCGGCAAAACCCAGAGATGCACTTTGTGAATCTCCTAGGTAGCTCCCAAGTGGATCAACTTGACAAGCACAGCTGTCACAGTTTGTCACATGTTGTTGAATCTTTATTGAGACTAAAGCAGTGTGTATGCCTCATATCTGTCACCTGCCAGATGGGTGAATAGGTAGTGGACTCATTGCTCCCTAGCGAGAGACACACATTAAACAGAAACTTGGAACGTACTCTCCCAAGAAACCAGAAGCAGCAAGAAGAAAGGGAAATGAGGACCTGGGCCCTTCCATGCTTTTTTTTCTGTTTAATACTTTTGCATTAGAAGTTGCATTGCCTCCTTAGGATATAGTTTGCCCAAGTTCCACTTATGCTTATGTCTCCCACAGCTTCAAGTACAAGGTATGAAATGCAGATACTCAAGGAGAGTGCAGCTGAGCAAATCTGGGGATTAAAAATTCCCATGAGAGCACTCGGCCGTGTAGGTGACACACCATGATGAGCTTATCCTTAACACAGGTGCATCCAGGGGACCTTTGGCATCTCCTACGACCTCCATAAAATCTTAATTTCGTGATAAGCCTGAGTATTTCTAGGAGCCTTTGGCCAGAGCAGTAGTTTCAAAGTAGGGGCCCAGGGCAAGGCCAAGAGTCACTGAGTTAGAGCTGCAGAACCCCATTTTGAGCCCAACCTTTCCCTGTCCACACCTGGGTAGGGGAGGAGGCCCTGGATCCTCCCTGCCTTGAGAGGACACCATGCACCCTCCTGGCCTGTGGGAGCCATTCATGGGAAATCTGGTCACTTGGCATAAGCAGGAAATCAACAATCTATTAATAATATCTAGAACTGGTATGGCATGGTTATTATGCTGCTTGTGAATCTCTATCCACATACAACTCTCCCCACCCCAAATATACACAAAAGCCTTTCATTAAGCAGAGAAAGAGTAAAGCAAATCAGGAAATAAAGCAGCTGCCATACTGCCTTTTGTGCAGTGTGCCATTTGTGTCAGTAGCTGACTGATGTGAAGTCCTAAGTTATAAAATGCGTTACCATTTGGGGCCAAGCATGTAACTATGTAAGTGACAGGTGTGTCAACATTTAGGTAACTCTTCAGGGTTGCAATCAAGCAGGGGTTTTCTTGGCTAGCGAGGAGGAAGCCACTGAGCTCATGGTCTCTGGTGATGACCATGTGGGGGGGCCCATCCTGGCACTGTCGTGCACAACTTTACAACCTCAAGAGCTTCAGCCTGGTGCCACAAGTTTGAAGGACTGGCCGAGAGGTCAGTGCAGCTGGCTCCATGCATCTACTGCTCCTGCCCTGTCTATCCTAAGGCAGCTTTTGGCACCAGATCTAGAATACCACGGACAGTTCAGGGTCCCCGGAGGATGGGGAGATGGAGCTGCTTCTTTCCAGTTTCTCCCCTGGGAGGAAGGGGACGTACTTGCTCAACTGCGCCACCACATTCCTGTGGAAGAAGTGGCGCAGGTACTTCTGGAACCTCTCGCCCACAAAGGCGTAGATGATGGGGTTGACACAGCAGTGGGTATGGGCAATCACCTCTGTCACCTGCAAGGCCATGTCCAGCTGTTTGCTCCCTTCACAGTTGTCCAAGAAGCTCACTTCAAAGGCAGAGAAAAGAAGAACCAAGTTGTAAGGTGTCCAGAAAATGAAAAAGACCATCATGATGACAAAAATGAGCCAGATGGCCTTGTACTTCTTTTTATTGGGACACTTCAGCAGGGTTTTAATGATTCCCGTGTAGCAGAAAATCATAAGGAGTAGAGGGAGCACAAGGCCAAAAATGTTCATCCTGAGAGCTTGGAAACGCTTCCAGTGGTCTTCTTCATCCTGTGGGTAGACAGTGCCACAGATAAGTTCTTCGAAGTGCCCATGGGTCCCATGGAAGATGAACTCAGGAAGGGCAGCGAGCCCTGCCAGTCCCCAGGTGATAACACTGGTTATGACACCAAAAGTCACGGTCCGGGCTCGCAGAGCAAACACGGCATGGACGATGGCCAGGTACCTGTCGATGGTGAGCAGGATGATGAAGAAGATCTGGCTGTACAAGCCCATGTAGTACAGGCCGGACAGGAGCTTGCACATGAGATGGCCAAACACCCACTTATTCCATGCAACGTAGGAAATCCAGAAGGGCAGCGTGAAGAGGAAGAGCAGGTCGGAAATGGCCAGGTTGAGCAGGTAGATGTTGGTCATGATTCCGAGCCTCCTGTACTTGGTGAGGATCATGATGACCACCATGTTTCCCAGGAGGCCAACAATGAACACCAGGGAGTATAATGGGGGCAGGAGCTGGGCCCCCAGATTCCGGATGCTGGCTTTGATACAAGGCAGTGCACCCTCATAGTCATAAGTTGTGGTCCGGTAGAACTCAGCTTCCAGCTCAGCCTCCTCTTGGTAGGTCGTCATCCCACCGGCCCCTGTGGTGGAAGGAACAACAATCCCACAGTTAACAGGATCACCCCTGCTGCCTTATCCATAAGCAGGATCTGGTGCAACACGCCCAGTGGCTCATCCTGGAAGAGCTGTGATGAACAGCCTGGGCATTTCGGAGATTCTCGAGCACATATTTCAAAAGCTATGAGTGGGGTCAGGAAGTGAGACCAGCAGACAGAGGAATGGTAGGCAGACGGGGATGAAGGCCTGGGCTTAGTGGAGGCGTGAGTAAACCGAGATCCGTAAGCCCCAAGTCACAGTGCATGTCCGCCAGATCTAGTTACCCATGGATCATGAGGGGCAGGCCCTGGACACACCCTCCAGGACCACAGCCCAGCCCAGCCCAGCCCTCAGAGAGCTCTGTCTTGGTTACTTTTCTCTCATTGCTGAGACAAAATACCTGATACCCCAAATTAAGGAAGCCAGGGTTTAGAGTTTGTGGGGGTGTCAGTCCATAATCAGTGGGTGGGGGTGTGGTGAGGAGCAACAGCTCGAGGTGGTAGAAGACAGAAAAAGCAATGAGAGCAAAAGGGGGCAATCGAGCATCTTTCCCTCCCTCTTGCTGTACTGGGCTGCTGGCCCCCCAGGGTGGCGTGGCACTGGCACCATCTGTGTGCCCTCCTCTTGCACAGGATGAGGATATTTACCGAGTAAGGACTTGGCTGCTCCCATCTGGGGCCCTTGATTTAACTTCTAAACTTCTCAAGTTGGTACCATGTATCAACCAGGGTCCCTCAGAGAGAGGCAGAAAAGACAGAGGACAGAGGATGAAAGGGGATCCTCTCCTCCCTGTCTCTGACATTTGGGGACACTGAGACTCAAAGCTTTCTGGCTCCCTCGCTGTTATGGTTTGTGTCTGATGCCCCCCCCCCCAGGCCTCATGCAGTCATGAGGTGCAGACTTTTTGGAGGCAGCTGAAGCTAGAGTTTGTGATCAATTCATGGTCTAATTTGGGGATTAAAGAGTGTGAGGGCTATACCCACCCTAGGGTACATACAGTAGATAGCATACAATTTTATGGACAGAAAGATCTCCCCCACCCCCATTACTTTTGCTGTCGTATACCACAATGAATGGTTGTTCCCTGCCATGTGCCACCCTGCCTTGGAGCCAGCCCATTGGGAACTGGACTTTTGGCCAGGGAGATAGCTCAGTGGTCTAAGTGCCTGCCTTGCAAGCACAAGGACCTGGGTTTGATCCCAGGTGTCATGAGCCATTCTAGCCATCAAAACTGGGCATGGTGGCATATGCCTATAATTTCAGAACTGGGGAGGCTGAGAAGGAGGATCACTGGAAATCTGAGCAGCATAGTGAGACCCTATACCAAATAAATAAATAAATAATTTTAAAAATTAAAAAAAAAAAGAACTGAAACTTCTACAAACTGTGAGCTAAACAAACCTTTCCTCCCTCAACTTGAGTGTTGGGTAGTTTGCCTCAGCAAGGAGAGAAGTCCCCAGGACACTCTCCCTTGGACTGCACTCTTGGGGAGGTGGGAACTGTTTGGCCTTAGCACTTGCAGGAAAGGGGCCCGGCCTTGTTTCATGTATGTGCTGGGCAAGGCTACCCTTTGGGCAATGAAGAAGTGACCACTGGGAGGGAGCACCAGTTCTAATACAGAGCTCAACCTATTTTGCTTCAGGGGAGAAACTTGGGCTGCCTGGGTCATGCTGCATAGACTGGGCGCTGGTGACAGCCCTGGCAGGATCCCCAACATCTCCCACAGGACTCTCCTGCACTCATCCTCTCCCCTCTCAGGGTAGCCCTCCTAGGAGCCCTTCTGTCCAACTAATCCTGGGCCCCCAATTTTTGGATAAGAGCAAGGACCCCACTTTGCTCCCCTGCAGGTGACAGGGATGAGGCTAAAGGAGACCCTCACATGGGCTCATGTTTCTTTCCCCTGGGAGACCTCTGAAATACCAAATCAGACCTGAGAAAGGTCTCAGGACCCCAAGAAATACATTGGGGTGTTTGGGGAACAATCCCATAACTGCAGCCTTTCATGAGGAGACATGATGGGGGAGAGCAACTCTGAGAGTGGCACAGTGTCTGGGGAAGAGCTATGCTTGCATGATGGCTGAGGGAATGAGGGACGTGAGGCTCAGAGCAGCTCCTGGTGAGGCGCCCCAGTGGGAACCTATCAACTGGGTGGGAGAGGGCTCTGCAGACACAGACACTTCCTGAACTGTGTATTAGAGACCCCCACAGGGCCTGAGTCAGACTTCTAAACCATCCTGAACTGTCCGTGTGATCCTGGAAAAGGAAGAGAATCTTCAGCCATCCTCAAGTGACCTAAGGAAGCTGTAGCCAAGCACACCTCCCCAAGACCTGAATGTCTTGAGGCGCAGCTTATTCTGAGGGACAAATGTATTACCCAGTCCCCTGCATCATTCAGAGAAAGCTGTGGGCCCAGACCAAGCTCTAGATAACCTATTAAGACCAGGTCATTTATAGAACAGCCTTTTGCACTCCGGAGCAGCAGGAGGCTGAGGAGTAGGACTGACAGGAGTAGGAATGGGATAGGAAGAGGGCTTCCTGGGCATGGCTGCCCTGCAACCTCACCCCACAGGGGGCCCATGCAGCCTTCCACAGCTGGCCATTACAGGTAGTTGAGCCCTTCAAAATGAGGTCCCACTGGCACCTGCCAGGACCCTGTCCTAACCACCCAGGAGATCACTGGAAGGTTGTTTGTCCCTGAGGGTGAAGACCACAGGGGCAAACTGGTCTGACATAATGGCTCAGCAAGACAGAGTGAGTCTAGGACCTTTCCTTGGCACCTGGGACTCAAACCAAGAGGCCGTCACCACAGGTGTGGTTGGCTACTTAAGGAAAGAGCTCGACATGGTAGCCAGCGGTTGGTCTGTCTTCAGGCAATTGCGGCTGTTGCCCTGATAATTCTAGAAGCTTCCAAGCTTGCTTTGGGCAATGGTCTGACAGTGTGCTCTCCATATCTCAGGGCTTCTGTCCTCCAAAGGAAACCTCTGGTTCACAGATCCCCAACTCTTGAGGTATCAGGCTATGCTGCTGAAGGGATGTGCTGTTCAAATAAGTCTGCCCTCCCCTAAACCCTGACATGGGGGATGAACCCCTGAATGTAGCCAGGTGGTAAGGACAACTCATACCACATGGGGCAACTTGAGAGACGACCTGCTAGAAGGCCCAGTCTGGACACTCTTCATAACTAAGAGCCCCTTCACAGGACAGGTGCTGAGAGGCAGGATACCCAGCGGCTCCCTCCGTGAAAGTCATAGAAAGCTGGCCCGTTCTGCAGAACAATGGCTCAGCTCAGACTAAACAAAGGGCAGATGAAACTGTACGGAAAACCACCGGCTAGTGCTACAATGCACAGGGCACCAGAGACCCTGCTCCATGCCACTAAATCCTTGCTCTGGAGCTCCTCTGGGGGGAGGCTGAGCCCTGCACTCTCAGGCAGAACCCAAAGAAGCTCCTAGCAATGGGCTGTGCTCACAGCCCTTCTGCAACATGTTTCCATCAAGGAAGGAAAGCTGCTCTTTCCAACAGCTCGCCGTAGAAGGTCCTTCAGCGGTCCTTCCACTGGGGAAGGAAAGGGCTCCTTGGATGGCAATTCAATCATTTACTGGGAAAACATTCAACTACTTACATTGAAAAGATGAGGATCCAGCTGTTAGAACATCCAATTTGTGTCAAAACACCAAACAAAGCCTGAAACCAACTTTCCCTGTCTTACAGGATGGCTCCTGCTGGCATCCAACACAAAGAGACCCACCCTGGGGAAGCTTGGCAGATAGAGGCTTCTCACCATCCCAGGCGACGATGGGCTGGCTCCTCCACACCCTGGCACACACAGCCCCTAGCATCAGTGCCTCCCCCAGTGCCTCATGCTCTCCCCAGCCTATGGGGACTTGGGTCTCCCAGGTGGTCAAGGGAACAAGAGGTTCTCGACTTCAACACAATCCACAAGCAGGAAAAAAGCTGAGATGTGGGTGAGGAGGAAACTACAGGGCCATGGATTTCTGAGGGTATTTGAAAGAGCCAATTGAATTTTTCTATGGGAGAAATAAATGGCCAAATAATGAAAATAATGAAAAAGTTAGTTCTATAGCACATTCTAAGGGATTTTGCATTTTGTATTTGATTGCTTGTAGATGCCTTTCAAAAGCACTAACTTTATATTCAAAAATGAAATACAGCAACAGTACTAATTGCACATAGCTGTGCTCTCTAGAGCCCAGGAATGACACTCAGCAGGTCATCAGCCTCATGGTGAAGCAGAAACTGGAAATCTGAAAGTTTACCCAAAATTATCTACTAAGGAAATACAAAATTCGGAATGGAGCCTTCGTCTCTGTCTGTGTACAAATCTCTCTGTGACTTTTAAATGTTACTCCCAAAGATTCGGAGGAGCCCATCAAGGGGATTTCAGAGTCTAATTATTTTCTACACCAAGAACTACAGGAGAGACTCAGTGGACAAACGGGACAGGGGCGAAGCAGCAGCCCACGCAGTACTGTTTCCCTAGAAACGCGGGGGAGGGGGGCAGTCTCTATTTTCTTTCGGTTTTATCTTTATTGGTGCGTGCTTGCTGCCCGTAATGATTGCACTCACTGTGGAGAGCTGGTAGAGAACACATCTGAGTCGTTTCGACAGCCCCTTCCAGCCTATGCCCGCCATTGGTCCCTGTCTCTTTTGCAAAAAGATCCACCTCCCTGTTCTACTTCTTCTTTTTTTGGGGGGGAACCAGGGTTTGAACTCAGGCCTTTGCACTTGCCAGGGAAGCACTTATTCCACTGAACCATCTCCTCAGCCCCCCTATTCTACTTAATGGGCCAGCAAGCAGAACATGGGGGTCACAGCTCCCAGCGTCCTGTAGTCTGAGTAGGAGTGGAGACATGGAGGGGGAGCCTGGCCAGCTTCCTCTCAAAGGCTGGGCCAGGTGTGCAAGCGTCAACACTGAGCTCTGATTCTTTAGCGCTGCAACAGGGATCAAAGCACCAACAGTGGAAAGCCCTGAACCAGACCTTTGTGGGTGAACAGAGGGCGGGAAGGTCACAAGGGGAACCTAAAGCTCCTGCAGAGCATGGAAGAAGCTGGAGGGAGAGCAGGGCCAGAAGAGAGAAGGGGAGGAAGTGGGCAGGGAGCCGCGGGGCTGTCTCGCACATTGTAGGACACACTGCAGGCAGCAGATGCTGGGCTATGCCTGGAAGCCTGTCCACGGGTCAGTGGCATGCTCTAGGATTCTAGTGGGAGAACAGAACTGAGGAACAAGTGACCCCTACAATCCCACCAGCATGCTTCTTCCCAGAAGTGTAATCCACAGAGGCTAAGAAGTACCCACTGTGTTGTTCTGTGTGGCACAGGCCGTGTGCTCAGCTCACATCCAAAACACGGAGGGACAGAGCGCTTCCCTGACAGGTGAAGCTTCAGCACCTCTACTCATGTCTTACTACTTGTGGTTTTTTTTTTTTTTTTTTTTTTTTTTTTTTTTTTTTTTTTTTTTTTTTTTTTTTTTTTTTTTTTTTTTTTTTTTTTTTTTTTTTTTTTTTTTTTTTTTTTTTTTTTTTTTTTTTTTTTTTTTTTTT
>PVKA01011835.1:0-46453 GCA_004027165.1 Ctenomys sociabilis | reverse complement strand
CATTATGCAGCTCATACTCATAGTGATCCTTCTGTTTTCAGCCTCCCCAGTGCTGGGATTACAGGCGAGCACTACCACACCCAGACTCAGTGGCATGACTCAGGCCACCCAGGATTGGACCCTGGTCCCTGCACTTGCCTAAGCAGCCACTTAGCCTGCTGAGCTATCTTGCCAGCCCAGCAAAGCTGATTTTTAAAGAAAATTCTTTGTTCAAGTAGACAAGTGCTTCTTTCACTCATGTACCACTTGCTTAAGAGCAATGGGATCCGTGCGACAAATGCACAGAATCTCCTGGCTGGGGCCTCACAGCTGGCCAGGAGCTTGTACGCTTGGGGTCAAAGCTCAGGAAGTGTGCAGGCTTTCCTGAGTCTGGGCAGAGTCACCTTCCTGGTCATGTGGTCCCAGAGACACTCAGCTGTCCTCGGGCTCCTCCAGCCCTAACCAGGTGAATACTTAGATCTCCAATAGTCACAAGTTAGAATTAGGCTGAGCCAAGTGGCTTCTTACATGCTGGAAAAATGATAGATTGAAGAAGCAAGCAAGAGACCAAAGCAAAACCCGCCCCAGACTCCCCACGCAGTTCACCACCATTGCTGCTTTGCTCTATGCAGATGCCAGCGATATTCAAGATTTACAAAAACGAGAGCAACTGCTTCAGCTCTTCCCTGACCACTCACCCTGGCTTTGGTGAAGAGGCAGAAGAACCCCAGACAAATGTCTATGAAAATCAAAGTGAAAGGGTGACAGGACACTGCATTGTAACCTGAAATTCTCCCATCAGCCAGAAAGGCGGGATAAACATGCGGAGAGATTTTAAGGGCATTTCATGGCACTGTGTCTTTTACTGCAATATTTTTTAAAAATTTAAACATATGTATGCTTGGTTGGGGAGATAGTTTAGTGGACTAAGCACCTGCTTAGGCAAGTACAGGGACCTGGGTTTGATCCCTGGTACCATATGCCATGCCTACCCAACCCTGGGGCATACTGAGCCAGGCCGAAACCAGGTGTGGACCGTAATCCTGTAGTCCCAGTGCTGGGGAAGCTGAGACAGGAGGATCACTATGAGTCCAAGCTGCATGGCAAGACCCTCTACAAAATTAAACAAATAAAATATGTATGCTGATCTAATCAGAGTTTTTGATTACTGAGAAAACTGAAGCATCAGCTGAGTTTTCTTTTTAATCCTTGATGACTTCTGTATTTGCCTTTGATACCTTTGTCATTTGGGTGAAGTGGAAAATTGTGGTCCCACAGTGGCCTGTGACCCTAACCAGTCAAGTATAGTAAATGTTTCTACTTTTTTGGCAATTTCCTCAAACCAAATTCTAAATACACTCTTTTTGAGACTTGAACTAACTTCAGGATTTGCTGAAGGCAGGGAAAACTATCAAAAGAATTTCTCTTCCTAAAATGAGAAGTGTTAGGCTGACCAGATAGCTCAGTGGACTAAAGCACCTGCTTTGGCAGGTGCAGGGACTGGGGTTCAATTCCCAGCATGCTGTGCCAGCCCCACCCCTGGGGTGTCCTGAGACGGCGATTGAGACTGGGCATGGTGGTGTGTGCCTGTATTCTCAGTGCTTGGGAAGCTGAAAACAGAAGAGTCTATGAGTCTCTCATAGACTACTATAGTCTACTCACTATGAGTCTAATCTGTGTAGTGCAACCCTGTACTAAATACATGACATAACATAAAATAAAATAAAAAGAGTAATGTTATAGTGATTTCACTTACATGACATACTGTTTCATGCAAAGTGATATTCGGTACAAAATTATGTTAACACTTTATGTTATATCTGTGCAAATATGTTACTAACACGAATGTTCAGAACTTATGTGAAATTTCTAAGTACCTTGTATACTCTGGTATATGATCATTCAAATGATTGATATTATCTTGATAACCAAACTTCTTTTTCATTTGCATTACAATCAGTTCCCTGCCCAGCTGTCCTAAGGCTGTCTTTTGTCATCCACAGAGGGTATAGTTTCTCTCTGATGACTTTGTGAAAGCTTTTGCAAATTATCTGCAACAGAAAAGTATTAGAAATTTGTGGAAAAGAGTTGCAACAGGCATAGGTTTCTGCTAATTTTAAGGTGAAGTTTCCCTGGCCATGCCCTGCCAGCAGCCTGCAGGTGACTTGACGTCCCCTTCAAAGAGACCATCCCCCAGCTTCTGGCCCTGCTGCCTTGTGGTGGGCAGTGCTGCAAGTCCGGAGAGCACAGTGACATGTGGGAGTATTTAGACTGCAAGACAGGAAAAGCCACCAAGGACACAACACCATAGAAAAGGAATGCTATTGATTTCTGCATCAGTAAGGGTGGAATTGGAGTCCTCTGTTTACTTTTTACATAAATACATGTTTATGTTTACATAAACATGTATTTATTTATTTGATACAAGATCTCACTATGCAGTTCAGACGCATAGTGATCCTCCTGGCTCAGGCTCCTGGTGCTGGGGGTACAGGTGTGTGTCATCATGTCTCATTTTCCAGTTAGTACGGCACTCCTGGGATTCCTGGGCCTGGCATAACATATGGTACCAGACATTAAACCCAGGTCCATTGTGCTTGCCAAGCAAGCACTTAGACCACTGAGCTATCTCCCCAGCCCATAGTTTACTTTTTAAACTTCACTCTTGGGCTGCCAAGATAGCTCAGGGGTCTGAAGCACCTCCTTAGGCAAGCTTCGGCAAGTGGGCAGGGACCGTGGTTCAATCCCCGGTACCACATGCCATGCCAGCCCTGCCCCCAGGGTTGGCTGAGCTGCCTACCCCCTCAAAAATCTAATTCTTAAACTTCTCTCCTGAAACTTTAATTTAATATAATATAATTTGATTCATACAAATTAATCAAAATTGGGAAAAAATGTGCATGCAAATCATGAGATCATTTCCCAGCATCTTCAGGTGTATCACCGATCACCCAAAATGCAGGTGAGGTGCTGGGGCTCTAACACTAAAAATCTAAGAGCTCCAGCTCAGGAGGTGTCTTCAGAGACTGGCGTGGTTTGGTAAGTCTCAGCGCCAGGGGCCGGTGGCTTGGGGGCATGCTGTATACTCTTGGCACTGCCCACCTGTAGCCTACTGACAAGAACCCTCCTGATCGCATTTCTCAAAGCCTTAATGCTCATCAGTGCAACTCCACTGGAACTGAACATCAAACATCACAAGAGCATAGCGGGCATGGAAGCAGGCACCTGCCACCCAGTACCTTGGAGGCTGGAGCAGAAGATTGCAATGAATTCAACACTAACCTGGGCTACCCCATGAGCTCAAGGCCAGGCTGAACTACCAAGAGAGACCTGTCTCAAAAAAAGCAATACAAAGCCACAAGAGTGAGAATGAGCAGGAGACTTACCATCTGGCTTGCAGCCTGAGGAGACTATAGCTGGAGAAACTGACCAACGGCCCTGGCATTCACAGCTGCAGTGAGACAGTCCCAGGAGGGAGCATGCTACCCAAAGACAAACAGGGCTTCTCAGCGTGCCCCTGGCCGAGCGCCTGAGTGGCACTCTCAAAGCTGAAGTCCGCGGGATCTCCCCCAGGCGGCAGCTCTAATTAGGAGGCAGACACAGAAAGCAAGGCTTATCCCCTTTCTGCATGTTCAGCGACATAGCTTCTTAAAGTGGTCTAGTTGTGTCCAGGTTAATGTAAACATCAATCAACTGAAATTTGTGCACAACAGGACATAGTGCCTAGTGAAGAGGAGCTGAAGGACCCTGGGCATCACCCTGAAGAAAGACACTTGGGGAGGAGAACAGACAGCATTCTGGAGGTGCAGACGAGAATCAGCACCGTGTGTGGAGGAAGCTGTGAGAGCTGCCGCAGGAGAAAGCTTGCACAAGGGTTACCTGGCTCTGTGGCAGGTACCTCAGGGGCGCTGGTGAGCCGTGGCTGGCAGAGTTCAGGCAGAGGCAGGGCGACTACCATCAGGAGTCCTCGGGGACAGAAAGGTGGACCGCACCAATGCTTCCCAACTCTGGGGCACAGAGGAACCCCCAAGGGCACCATGGGAATCCAGTGCCCAGGCCGCAGCCCTGAACAGTTAGACCAGCCCTGGGGAGGAGGCCAGTTCTCTGCGCTGCTTTGAGCTTCCCCACCCAGGCGCGGACGCAGCCAAGGTGCTTTTCCTGTAATAGGTCACCTAAAGTCTGTCTCCGTTTTATGAATCAATGTTCTATCAGTGAGTTACGAAGCCTCCCAGCCTATTTAAGTCCCATTAAGGGGGGTGCTTTGTGATAGAATTGGACCCTTAATGTGAGCTCTAAAAGCAAACAGGGTGACACAGCAACAATGAGATAGCCCACTTCACCCCAGGATGGCTTAGCACACTCATGCTAGGAAAAGATGAAATTGGGTGTTAGTCATTCGGATTTCCTTTCCTGAGACTTCACTGCTCATGTTCCTCACTGAATCTGTTCTTCTGGGTCTGTCTGCTTTTTTTCTTACTGAGTCACACAAGCAAAGACTTGTGTGACTCAGTAACTGGCTAAATAGCCCTGGCTAGGTTCTAACTTGTGACGCTCCTCCCTCAGCCCACCAGAGTGCCAGGATTACAGGGGTACCACTGAAGCAGATCCATTGCCATCTTCTGAGGAGCACTCCAGGGTCACATAGCTCTGGCCCTCGCAGGCACTGAACACCCTGTCTCCGTACTGTCCTCAAACCCTCATTACACAGCAGCTAACTCCCACCCTCAGCCTCACCAAGGCTTTCTAAATGACTGCACAGGGCTGTCCAGTGTTACCCTGCAACACAGGGAGGAAGGTTGGCAGCCAATCATCCCCATTCCCTGGAGGAAAAGAAACCCAATCAATCTAGATCGTTTCATGGCTGGACTTCAAGTAGATTTGCAATGAAATCTTGAAGTAGAAAGATATTTGCACACAGGGCTACTTAATGCACATACGTGTACACACACACGTACATGCATGTACATAAATTGTTTTCACTGATGTTTTGACAAGGCCACATCAATAACGGACACAGTGCTAAGGGTAGCTGTATTCTCTAGAGACAAGAACTTCTGAATGTCAAGCAAAGCAGTGAGGCAATGTCAGATGAATGGATATAAAAGTCAAATTCAGATGGTTGCAAAAGACAGGAGTGGAAAAATAAAAGGGAAAAGAAGAGAAAGCACAAAGGAAGTGAACACCATTAGCAGCGTCCTCTCCCACCCTGGCCCACCTCCTCACATTACCATGTGCTGGGCTCCTCCACCCACCGTAATCCCAGAACGCTTCCAGAAGGTGTTTCTCCCACCTCCTTCCACCTCCCTTCTTCATCTCCCTCCTCCTAGAAACCCAACATCCTACCTGGCAATGTCCCCTAAATTATCAATTCCAATTGCGCTTCAATCTGTTCTTACCCAGATGAAAGCAGAGAGGAGATGTGCAGTAACTGGTGGCCCTGGTGAGGTCAGAGTGGCAGCTTTGGCCTCAACTAAGAAGCAGAGATAGCATCTGGTGAGATACTAGCAAGGTGGTAAACAACAGAGCTTCCTGTTTTAAATAGCCTAGCTTCCCAGATTTGCAAGCTGCCTAAAAGATATTGTATTTGGCACAGTTCTTCTTTTCAATTTTTGCCAGCCCACATGGAGCAGCCAGTTAAGGAGCTCTGTTGATGAAGAAGCCTGGGGTCCAGCAGCAGCCCTCAAAGTTCTCCACTCCTTTGGCAGCACTCAGGCTTGATTTGGGAAGAGGAGCACCATTTGCCAATAAGCATGTCGTTGACCCTAGAGGAGACAGGATGAAAGATGAACTGAGACTCTCCCCATAGGGACAGATGACAACAAGGGACAAGCTAATTGTTCTTTGGGGCCCAAACAGAGGCCTCGCTGGTTGTCAAGTTGTACAGAAAAGGCTGAGATGACCCAAGAGGACCTGGGCTTGAGTTTCAGTTGTGGGGCCACGCTGCACAGCCTTGGAGTAATCACTTAGACTCGCTGGACCTCAGCGTTCTTATCTAGAAGCTGAAAAGGACGAGCTCTGTGTCAGTGAGTCATCAGAAGCCAATAAAAGTTTTTGAAGAATTTGCGGAGATAGACCAATGTAAGGCAGAGGTCAATTTCACTTTGACACAAGCTTCACTGACAGTGCCACTTGCCTCTGCTGTGTGTCCCTGGGGACTTAGTATGATGCTACATAGAACGAAGATATTTATTCAGTATTATGGTGAAAGTTCCAACCGTGCATGGTGCCATTGTGGATAAGATACATAATTGGACAAGTCTACAAGTTTACCAAGTATTTATCAGATGTTAAACATGTGTATAAAGCTCTTCTATGTATGTTTCATGATAAGGAAAAGTTAGAAGGAAAGAGCAAAGGAGGCGGCTAGGAAAAGAGATGGTGAGAGTAAGGAAGAGGAAAGGATGGAGAAAGGCTTCTCTCTAGATCAATCTAAATATCAGTCCATCCATGCATCCATCCATGCATCCATCCAGGCATCCATGCATCCAGGCATCCATCCATCCCATTAGGGTAATAGCTATTCAGAAGTTCTACCTGTGGAGGGTATTCAGAATCACTGCACACACTCCTCAGCAGATGTTGGAATTCTGTAGAGTACTGTTCTGGTCTAGCTGCCTTTTACTCCCTTTCCTTCACCTAGGGATTCCAGAAGATATCAACAGATGGTTGAATGCATCCTAAGACAGAGTAGGCATAAGCCTGGCTGAGATGGAGAAGAGTGGAGTATAAGATCAAACACTGACTGGTCTTTCTACATTATAAAGATCTGAGACACATAGAGCAGGCCCGGGAACTGGGTAGCTACTGAAGGTTGTGACTGTACCAGTGCCACCTTAGTTGAGATCCATGTTTGAGAGCTTTCAGAGCACTGGCACACATGTTTTCTGCATAGAAAGCCACAGCCTTTTGACTTAGTAGGGTGATTACTACTAGGGCCACCCCAGAATGATCTCTATGGGACACCTCTGTGGGAACACTTCACACCACTGTCTGTGCTGACAGCTCCCTGGGAAGTGAAGCACGTACGCCACAGTGGGAAGTGAGGCCTGGTAATCCCCTGAGCTGCAGATAAGGGAAGCAAGACCACATGTGCCCGAACAGTAGGGTGGGGATTCACACACTGGCCCCTGCTTCCCCTGCTGTTCGCTCACCGTGGTGGCCCAGAGAGCACTGGGCTTGGCATTGGCCACTGAAGGTCCAGGGTGTGAGTGGTGCAGCATTCCAGAGTCCACCTCATCACCTGCAGGGGCAAGGCTGCCTGAGATGGTGCCCACGGTAGGGCTAAGGATCACCCTGCTCACGAGATGATGGACTGCAGAGAGAAGACTACAGTCTTCTCCTGCAATGGAATCCAACAAATCATGGCATTTTCTAGAAAGGAAAGATTTTTGTTAGGAAGCTACGTGCATTCCTTTTCTGGTTTTGCATTTTTGCCCTTGCAGTGATAATACAATGCAAAAGAATGGGTTGTGTTTTGGCAGAGCCTCCCTGTAGGTAACACACTTTGGTGGTCCTGCCTGTGACCTTCGGCCGACCCTTCCCCCCTACATGCATCCATTGGGTGAGGATCTCGTTGTGTTTATTTTGCTCCTATCATCCCCCTATTGCTTTTTGTCATCATTCTAGCTTCCATGTGATACTTGTCTTTCTGCATCTGGCTCTTCTTGCTCAATGGGATGGCTGTGGAATGACAGGATTTCAGTTTCTTATGGCTGAGGAATAATACTCCATCATGCACAGTCTCGTTTCCTTATCTACTCATGGGAAAGTAGTAAGCCTGGTTCCACATCGTGGCCATTGTCAGTCGTTCCACAGCAGACATGTGGGTCACAGGCCTCGTCAGCAGACTAACAACAGTGCTTTGGTTTTACCACACTGAGAAGGATTAGGGCTGCGTCCAGCCGGAGCTCTACTTCTAGGTTTTGGGGAAGCTCCACCCTCACCTCCACTGCTTCCTGCCAGTTCTTCTTTCCCTGACAGTGTCCTGTTGCTCTGCACCCTCGTCAGCGTATATATTGGTATTCTTAATGACAGCCATTCAGACTGCAGTGAGATTCCATCTGATTTTCATTTCCTTAATGGCTAACAATGTTGAACAGGTTTTCAGATAATTCTTGGCCATTTGTATTTCTTCTTTCGAGCAGCTTGTACATAAGTTTGTAAAAAATGAACTTATATGAGATGTTAATATTTATTCACTTCTGGGGCTAGGTAGAAAGCTCAGAGGTGCAGCACTGGCTTGGCAAGCACAAGGTCTTGAGTTCAATTCTTGTTCCTGGTACAAAAAAAAAAAACTAAACTAAAATAAGAAAAAAGAAGATTCATTCACTTCTATTACTTAGAGAAAAAAAGGATGAGGAGTTTTTCTGAAATTTGATGACAAAAGTTTTAAAAATGTTTAAACGATTTCCAAATATTTCCATTAATAGCATCATATCCAAGTACTATTCGCTTGCTTGCAGACAATTTAAGCTCACAGCTGAATAAATTAGAGTAGTGTGGCTGGGAATACTCTATCGCGCATGGCCGCGTTTTCCTTATCCATTCTGTGGGGAGCAGCCAGGCGGGCCCCACATCGCAGCTATGGCCAGCTGTGCCCCTGTGAACATGGTTCAGCAGGCTGACTAGTGCTTCAGCCTTACCATTCTGAGGAGGGCCACGGCTGCATCCAGCTGTAGCTCTGCTTGCAGTTTCTCCACCTGCCTTCCACACGCTCTTGGACAGCACCGCTATAACCAAAGCAGAGGATTTCGGCTCCTCGTCCAGGCCAGGTGAATCCCAGGGCCGCCCGCAGCCCACTCAGCCCCGCCCACCGAGCTCAGCCCCAGGGTTCTGGTGTTGTGCTGTCCCGGTGGTTCTGTGCTTTTATGGAAACATCTGAAATTGAGTGCCGAACAGTGCTTGAGGGAGGAAAGGATTGAGCCAGGGTTTAAAGACGGTTCAGCAAATACTGCCAGTATGCAAATCCGACGCACCTGCAGATAAACAGGAAGAGACATAAACAAATTGGAATAATGTTGGGCAAAGAAGTCTTGACTTTCCACAACATAAGATGAGCCCACAAAAAAAGTAAGAGAGAGGAAGGGAAGATGCAAATTAGACAAAATAGACGAAAGAAACAGGAGATATGATGAGTAAACAGCATCATGTTTTGTTTTGTTTCCAGATGGGATCTCACTGTGTAGTTCAGGATGGCCTTTAAGTTACGGTGATGACAGGTACAGTAGAACAGAAAGGAGCTGAACATATAGAATACACAACTGAGTTGAAGGGAAAGAGAAGACAGGAAAAAAGAAATGGGGAAACTCATGAAGGTATGTCATGGGATAGCTAAGGCGATTCTCATGTCTATCAGTTGTGTGGAGATAACAGCTCATGTTGAAAATTTTTACTTTGACCAGTAATCTGAGCTACTACACGGAGGACGGCAGGGTGTAGTGCAGCCGCTGCCACTGAACTCTCTTCATCCTGTTTTCTACACATGTGTATCGTCTCCACTGTCTTATCTATTATGTTTATACTCTCTAAAATAATTAAAAAGTAAAAAAATACAAGGAAAACATTAAGGTTCACTAAGTGGAAGAGCTAATGTGTAATATCTTGATCAATCTTGCATGTCTGTATATAGTAATCTGAGCAACAAATTTGATAATAACAGTACATTATATAACAATCATTGTTAATTTTCCGTTCGTTTTGAAATTCGTTGTTTTATGTTGCTTTGTGGCTTTGTTCTTGTTATTATTTTTTGTTTCCTCTTTTAAAAAACTGACAGTGTTCCACTGCTCCAGCCTCCCCCCATGATGGGATGCCAAGGGTGTACCACCTCACCTGGCAAACAGTGGGTGCTTTAAACCACTTATTAAGCTGTGGGTAGTGATCAGCACCTATGACCCAGCACTCCGGCCTGTGGGATTGTGCAGGAATCTCCACAGTGGTCTAGGAC
Organism: Ctenomys sociabilis; assembly: GCA_004027165.1. Lineage (NCBI taxonomy): Eukaryota > Metazoa > Chordata > Mammalia > Rodentia > Ctenomyidae > Ctenomys > Ctenomys sociabilis. The sequence goes on along the minus strand of PVKA01011835.1, from coordinate 36,528 downwards.
GGGGAGGCGGTGGCCGTGGGGCAGTATGGGACGTGCAGCATCTTGCCTGGGCGGGTGCAAACCCGCTGCTGAGGGAAGTGTGTGAATTTCCACAGCTTATCAGGGGAGGAACTGAGGCAAGCAATTAAGCAACAAGCCCGAGTTCACAAAAGCCGAGAGAGGCTCTTCCAAAGGTGGCTGGGTCAGTTTGGTCCCAGAGGCAGGGGGTGTGGCCTACCAAGGCCCCTTAGCAGGTGGCAAGGTCTGGGAGCCTGCCCAAGACCCAACAGTTTACTTAAATCAGAAGGATAATACATGTCCCTTAAAAGAAGATCTGAAAAGCTGTGTGTGTGTGACTTCACCCCCACCCTACAGGGGGAGCAGTGGCCGCGGAAGAGACCCTCCCTCCACTTTGGGCTTCCTTCCCGTTTCTGCATGCTTTGGCTTCCTACCCTGGCCCCCAGTGCCCTGAGCCCTGCCCTGGGGTGCTGAGCAACTCTGACCCCTGGGATAGAGCCCTGCAGGAGGCCCCTCCTGCCACCTTGCCGTGTGTGGGACACACAGGGCATACCCCACCTGCAGAGCCCTGTGGGATGAGCCCCAGCTGCCCAGGGTGGCAGACACTAGACCTGCTCACCTCGCTCTCCTGCCCACGCCCCACTCCCTGGCCAGTCTAGTGCATGTGCTTCCTTTGAAGTTAGTCTCATGTGAGTGTCAGGGTTAGGGACCTCTCTGTATAGGGGGTTTGTCATTTTCAAAACTACTTACAAAGATACAATTTACGTGCAGCCACCCACCTCCATATAATATCTGTAATTTGGTGAATCTTGAAACTGTTCCCATCCCAGACCCCAAACACTTGCACTCCAGCTCCTGCCCCTTCAGAGTCCGTCCCTCCTCCACACCATCTCTACAGCCCAGGCCCAGCCTTCCATCCCGAGGAGCAGTTTCTTTGCATCTTTGCAGCTCAGTGTTGGAAGGGTCTGCTAATGCCACACATTTCACCACCTGATGCAGCTGGAAGGGTCACCTAACGCCACACGTTTCACCATGTGGTGAGCCAGCACGAATCCTCAAGGTACCAATTTCCATACTGGTTAAGAAATTTCTGTGCTAGTTAACAAACCAAAATGGGCAAGGGGCTCCAATGTGAGGGGTACGCTTCGCAAGCACGTGCACTCATGAGCCTGGTGAATGGGTTGGGGGTCTTCCTCCAAACACGGATTCGGACATCAGGCAGCTTTGGTTCTGGGGTTTTGGCTCACACAAGCTGGCACCCGAGGTCACCGTCTTGGTAGCTGCATTACTTGAGAGCAAGAGACAGAATGTGAAAGAAGTTTTGTGGGGGGCTTTGGGGTCGGCCAAGAAGGTACCTGTGTGCTCTTGTCTGTTTTCTGGCATCCAGGCAGGATCAGTGCCTGCGCATGTGCACAGTGCTATCTAGCCAGGGAGCTAGAAAGAGGAAGAGGAAAAAGAAGCAGTGAAGACAGGGTCATCCCTACCAGTGCACAACAAAGTAACCCACCCAGGAAAGAACAAGCAAGAGAGGAGGGAGGGCGTGTAGAGGAACTGGGGCGCTCACACTCCAACTTCCCCCTGGACTGCACTCATTAGGTCCTGCAAAAGGGACTAAAAGGAAGGAAAGAAGGAAGAAGAGGAGGCACACGGTGGGACAGACACAATGGTGTGTCACTCCGCCTGAAAGGAGAATGAAATCCTGTCATTTGCAGGGAAACAAATGTGTCTTGAGACAACATGAAGTGAACCAAATCAGACACAGAAAAGTAAATATCATAAGGGTTCTCGTTTATGAGGAAGATAAAGTATAAATAAAATGGAAGAGAGAAGGTAGGAAACCAAAAGGCAGACTGTGCAGAGATAAGGGAGGGCCTGGGGCTGGGCTGGTAGGAAGCGGCGCAGGTGGGAGGGGCGCAGAATCCCTGCTGTGTACCTGAAACATACACTAACTAATTCAGAAAAAAAATAGTAACTGTTATCTGCTGAGCTGTTCTGTGCTGAATGTTTTCTCAGGCATTCCCATGATTGGGAATGGCATCCCGTGCCTGTCCCACTTGCAGGGGAGGACAAGGAAGAGGACTTACTGTGTTCACGGGCATTTGACGCAGAAGGGAACAGATGGATGCTGTTAGCATCAGGCAAAAAAAAAAAAAAAAAAAAAAAAAATTGAGGTGTTTTTTCTATCCTCCTTAGAGCTATGACATATCAGAGGCAATTTTTTTTTAATGTCTTCAAAGTTTTGTTTTTATTTATTTTTATTTTATTAAAATACAAATGTCAATCAGACAGTTTCAAGACACCTTAACCACATAGATTCGATGAATTAATACATTACAAACTGTTTTCATAACGTTTTGGCATTGTACAAGGTGCATACATGATATTATATTTACAAATATTATTTTAGCAGATATCTCTTATCAGTGAATTAAGAGTGTAGTTGCTTACTTATCTTATTTTTTTATACCTGAATTATATCAAAAATTCAATAATTATTTACCTAGTGGATGACCATAGTACTAAAAGCCGACATAATATCCTGTCCAACCACCATTAGTGCCAGAGATTTTGAAACTAACTCAGGTCACCAAGAAAACCAAGATTATGTCATGTTGTTCAAATATTCTAGAAGAACAAAGGACAATGTCTCTCACAACTCAGACCTCAGGGCAGACAGCCAAGAAGACAACTGGCAGGAGACCTCCAAAGTAGAGAAATTTGTTTCCTGTTTCTTCCACCTTCTTCATTCTACAAAGAGCAGATCACAAGAGAGGAACTTGAGAATCTGAGAGAGGAAATTGTCTCTGTAGGAAAGGAGGTAGAGGGAGTGGGACGGGCTGTGAGTGGGCTGTGAGGACCACGGCCAGAGGTCACAGTGACCTGGCAAAGGCTGCAGGGACTGGAAGGATGGAGAAGAAACTCAGCAGCCCGGGACAAGGAAAAGAGCAGAGATGGTGGAACTGGAAAAGGGCCGTTCAGGAGGGCTACCGTGGGTGCAGGGCGTTCCCTGCCAGTCGGTCAGTTAGCTCCTGAGCAATCTGCTGCAGCCGTGGTGATTGGGCAGGGGCTGCATGGAGCTTAGACTCCTCCACAGCTAGGAAAGCTTTTGCAAGGGCCATGAAACATTCCCCAACACAAAACATTTTCCAGGCTTCAGTACTTATGAAGTTAAAATTATACAAAGTATGTTTTCAAGCCACATAGGCTATTCAAATTTAATAACAGAAAGATAAAATAAAAATCTTAAAATTTTTTTAAAAAGCTTTGTTTATTTGGTACAGGGTGTCTCTACATAGCTTAGACTTGCAGTGATCCTCCTGTCTCAGCCTCTCCAGTGCTCGGATTACAGACGTCTGCCACCACACCATAGTTCAATGCCCCGCACAGGGGACACAGGGTTCTGGGGCTGGGCAGGGCATTCAGTACCAGGGATCGAACCCTGGACCTTGCACTTGCCAGGCAGGTGCTTATACCACTGAGCTATCTCCTCAGCCCAGGAAAATCTTTAAGCACTAGAAAACTTAGAAACACAGTTCAAGGGACTGGGGAGATGGCTCAGTAGAATAAGGGTTTCCCTGGCAAGCGCAAGGTCTGAGTTTAATCCCTGGTTCCTCCAAAACAAAACAAAACAAAACCAAAAAAAAAAAAAAACAAACAAAAAACATAGTTCTAAGTGATCCCTGAGTCAAAGAGGAAGTCTGAAAAGAAATGAAAAAATACATACAACTAAATAAAAACAAAAATACGCTGCAGTTTACAAGAAATGGGATGATTTCCCGCCTCAAGAAAGAGCAGGAGGAACCCAAAGTAAGCTGAAGAAGTGGAAAGGTAGGGGGAAAAAGCAAAAGCCAGGAAAAATGAAACAGGAAGAAGAACAGTGGAGATTATTAATGAAGTAAAAAGCTAATCTCTGAAAGCTGATTAAAAGTGAAAAATCTCTAGCAAATTTGATGAGAAAGAGAGAGAAGAAGACAAGAAGGAGAAAAAGGAGAAGGAGAGTGTAAGAGGAAGGAGAGAAGTGGGGGGAGGGAGAGAAGGAGTTGGAACAGAGGCTATACAGAGACCAGCATTACAGACTCTGCAGCCCAGGGGGGAGGGGCGTAAGAATACTGTGAACAGCCTTGTGCTCATAAATCCCACAGTTTGTTAAATATTGTCTTAGTTACTCTTCTCTCGTTGCTGGGAAAAATACCTGACACTCAAAAGGAAGGAAGGAAAGGTTTATTTAGCTCACAGTTAACTGGAGGTTTCAGTCCATATTTAGCGGGCTCCAAGGCAGAGCCACACAAGGCCAAACTTTCTTGGCAGCAGCAAAGAACGAGAGTGCAAGAGAGGGGTAACAGCAGCAGGCAGCTTTTCTTCCCTCCTTACACTGAAATGCAAATTAGCTGCCCTAGGGCAGGTGCAGCACCCACAGCCACAGTAGTCAGGAACGCCTGAAGGCCCCCCATGACTGCAGGAGGCTTTGTGGGGGCACCTAGACACAAACCATAACAAATATTAACACAAGGAAGCAAAGGTGATGGAATATCTCATCCAGCCCAAGTAAACAAAGCCACCTAAGCACAGAAGGAAACGTCCTCAACTTGGTAACCGGCATTTACACAGAACCTAGAGATCACATCACATTTCTCGGAGAAGCCTTCAGTGCTTTTCTCTAAAACAACATGGCAAGGAATCCAGTCTGTGTCAAAAACCTTTAGATTTTGCTTACGTAAAAATCTAACAAAGCTTAGACACTAAAAACTATGAAATGGTAAGAAAGTTCATCAAAGGAGATCTAAACTTAGAGATAACGCATGGATTGAAAGACTCACACTGTAAAGAGAGTGATCTTCTCCAAATTTGCATAGACTCAAGGCAATTTGCATCAAAATTCCCACCAGATTTTGCCAGTCATTGACAGGATTAATATTCATATGTTGGGGCTGGGGAGATGGCTCAGTGGAATAAGTGCTTCCCTGGCAAGCACAAGGGCCTGAGTTCAATCCCGGTTGCGGCAAAAAAAAAAAAAAAAGAATAATATTTTTATGTTTATGTGGGAAACAAATCACAACACCTGGACTAGCCAGAGTAATTTTGAAAAAGAAGAAGAAAGTGGGGGAGGTCACCCTGACCTCAGTGCTCAGGACAGAGCTTCAGTAATGCAGACAGCATGCTGTTGGAGGAAGAATAGGCATTGAGGAGCGGTATGGAGAACCCTAGATAAGATTCACAACTGCAGTTGTGAAGTCCCTCACTTATCGTGGAGGCTACATTCTAGACACTTCTGTGACAAGTGAAAATCAGTGAAATAGCAACAGTATATTTATTTCAGTATTTATATATAGTAAGGCTTTATAAACGCTTCCAACATTCTCTCTCTCTCTCTTTTTGTATTTTAGAGAATGGTCTTCAGGGTGTTCAGGGTCTCACTACTAGATCGGATTCATAGTGATCCATCTGTATACAGCCTGCCAAGAGCTGGGATTACAGGCGTATGCCACCATGCCCAGCCTCAATTGCCATCTCAGGGTGCCTGGGATTGGGGTTGGCACAGCATGGGGTTTAATATTCTTTTAATATTTCAGAATTAACATTTTAAATATATTTTATCTATTTTAATTTTTTTAGGCACAAATAATTAAAACCATAATACAGTACTGTATACAGCTGAAAAATCCCATGATATAGCAAAAAAACCTTGATAAATAATTTAGATTAATATTTTTTGCAAATCTGTGAAAGTCTGCAAAATTGGGAGTATGAAATAGCAGGGGAAGCTTGCACAGCCAAGAACTATCTGACAAAGTGCAGAGTCACTCAATGGAAGAAGGAAAATTTTTGAGAAAGCAGTACCTGCCAGGCGTGGTGGTGCACACCTGCAATTCTAGCATTCAGAGGCTGAGACAAACGGACAGTCAGGAGTTGGAGGCCAGCTTGGGCTACAGAATAAGTTCAAGTTCAGTTTGAACTATGTAGCAAAATCCTTTCTAAAAAACAAACAAGAAAACAAATAAAGTGCTGAAACGGACACTGATGGGCAAAAGCAGAAAACCTCCTAATGAACTTCACATTTTGTATGACAAGTACAGGGTTAAATGGAAAATGGAAAACCATGACACTTTAGATGATATTATAAGCCTAATCTCTGGGAACCAGGAGATGGAAAGAGTTCTCAGGTTTAACATCAAAAACATTATCCATTAAAGAAAATTTAGTAAATTTGGCTTTATCAAAATAAAAAACTTGGGTCTAGGAAAGACCCTGTTGAAGCAGGCTTTGAGAAAAATATTTGTAAATATTATGCCTACAAAGTCTTGGGTTTAGAACATGAAAAGTTTTGAAATCTCAAAAGAAGAAAACCAGGCAATCCAATTAAAAAATGGGCTAAGATATCAGCACATATGGCATAAGAGTGCTCCAGAAATCAGCTAACAGTCACAGAGCTGTTTGTCTCATTCCCCACCAGGGGACCATCCAGAGAAACTGAATGTCGATGTACGTGACTATGGCAGATTCCTACCTGTCTACCAGAATGGCTGAAATAAAAGTACTAACAACTTTTCCAGCAAGATGCATGAAACCAGATCAACTGTGTGCTGCTGCTGCTGTTGCTCAGGAGGTCACACAGCTTCTCTGGAAGAGACTACGGCGGTTTCCCACAAAGTTCAGCTTTCCTTCAGGACAGCACGCAGTGACAGCCGCTGTAGGCACTGACCCCAACAAGTTTTGCATTTCCAAATGTCCATGGGACACGCATGCGGTAAGTGCCCAAAGGGCACTCATCTCCAGTGTCTGCCATGGCCGTCCCTTGTCACCACCAGTCAGGACATTGCTGCACCAGAGGATGACCAGGGTGCTTCCTCTCAGTGCACGTGCTCCTCCCTGTGGGCTGCAGGTGTGTCATTTCTATCAAAACTTGTAAATACTAGCTGGGCGTGGTGGCGCAGGCCTGTAATCCCAGCACTAGGGAGGCTGAGGCAGGAGGATTGTTGTGAGTTCGAGACCAGCCTGAGCTACAAAGTGAGCTTAAGGCCAGCCTGAACTGCACAGTGAGACCCTGTCTCAAAAAGACAAAAAAAAAAAAAAACAAAAAAACAAAAAACAAAAAAACATGTAAATACTGACTGTTCTTGAACTTAATGTCAGTGAAATCATAATGGGTTCAGCGGTAGTGATTTTCCTTTTGTTGTCCTACAGGGTTCTATCTTTTGGATTTGTTGCTCCCTGAAATGGAGGGAGGCTGAAAAGGGAAAAGGAAAGAAATCTCTCCAGGTACATGATGTGCACACGCACACATGTGCACACATACACCTACCCACATGAGGCATCTTCCTTCATCACCACCACTTGTGTGGACAGAGCCTGGCCCAGCAGGTTATAGTCCCGTGGGAGAGGAAAGACTGAACATGGGTGCCACACCTAAGAAGAAGAAAAGCCAGTCACAGTTCAGAAAGTTTGCAAGAAGGGTCACTTGGGCTCACTTGGGCTGGGAGGGAAGCTGGTAGCTGGAGCACCATCTCTTCCTCGTCTCTCATGGGGGTTCGCAGGCAGCTTCATGTCCAGAGGAGACCCTGGGCAGCTGTAGCTCGCTGAGAGTTAGGGAGAGCAAGTAGACTGCGCCTCTCTCCCCCGAGGGCTAAGCACAGGGAAGTCACATGGAACTCCAATGGCAGTTCCAAGGAGGAGCTATTAGGGTGCCTATTGTACAGGTGGGGAAACTGAGGCTCGGACAGAGATAAAGACAATGGCCCAGGTTGCATGGTTGGCATCTGATAAAATGGTGGCCCAGGCTGACCTGGTTGCCTGCTGTGACACACTTTCATGGTTAGGTACTTGCACAACTCAGGGGCCTCAGGGGCCTGGTCTGTGAGCTCAGAGTTTAGACCCCGGCCCAGGAATTCCAGATCCCTGGGGCACAACCTAGAGGAGTAGCACCCACTGAGGCATTTTCTCCTGTGCCTGAGCCACCTGGTGACCCTCCAAAGGGAGTCCTGGACAGCCGTTGGTTATATGGAGGCAACAACAAGAGGGCAAATCAGAGCAGAGGGGAACTGAGCAGGCTACCCGGCAGCCCCCACTCAGGAGCAGGACAGGCGCCTATGCCTCGCGTGCCCTGGCAATGCATCTCTGCCTCTGGCATCCAGGCTCCCCTGTGGGTGCTGCAGCGGATCCCTTACAGGGAGCTGGAACTACAGCAGGGCTGTGGCTCTGGGTGTGTGGCCCACAGTTCTGCTCCCTCTGTCTCTCTGTTCTTACTTTATTTACTTATTTATTTATTTATGTATTTATTCATTCATTCATTTGTTTAGGGGTCTCACTATACAGCTTGGACTTGTAGTAATCCTCATGTCTCAGCCTCCCCAGCACTGGAATTACAGGTGTGCACCATTACAGTTTCAGTGGCCAAATCAGCTCGAGGCCAGCATGGCATGTAGTACGGGGAATTGAACCTGGGTCCTTGTACCTGCCAGGCAGGCGCTTAGAGAGACTTGCTATCTTCCTGGCCATGTCTCTCTGTTCTGAAATAGGAATGCAGACTGTGCCCCCCCACCAACAGGGGAGGCCCAGCAAACTGAGCTGGGGTGCTGCCTGATTCCAGGGCCTTTAGTTAGGGGGCTCTGTGGCATCAGCCACCACCAAGGGAGGAGTCAGCCCTGGGCAGCTGGGTCCTGTGGAGGCTGGCGATGGCTGTGCTGTAGCCACATGCTTGGAGAACAGTCAATGCTTCTGTCTCTTTCATGTGTTCAAGTTCTGTGGTGAGTTTAAGGCCAGCCTGGACTATATAATGAGATCCTGTCTCAAAGAAAGCAAAAAATAATGGGAAAAGGAGGAGAAGGATGGGTTGGGAAGCAGCACACAATGGAGGGGGTTTGGGGCCAGGGAGATACAGCCCTTCTTTTTCTCCAGTGGCTGTGGGCAAGGCTGGCCTTCAAGGGGCACAGAGGCCACGGTATAAGCTGGGAGAGCTAGACGAAGTTCAGTGACAGGGAACCTCCCAGGTGCTCTGAGAGAAGGGCAGTCCAAGGAATGAAGGCAGGAAACGGAACGATACCCCCTAAAAAAACCCACAAAGTAGGATTAAAAATAGACAGCCCAATACTGCATATGCAGAAAAGGGAAGTGGGGCTTGGGCAGAAGATGCCCTGGCTCAAGATGCAAACTCATGGCTAGAATAGCTTCATGCATCCTGAGCTGGCACCAGGCAGAGAGCAAGGGCCAGGCCTGTGGCTCACCCCAAGGTGAGGTGAGAAGGAACGAGAAGGGTGAAATCACAACCAAACCTGTAGGAAGCCAAGATCATTAGTGCCTGCTCCTAACTACTTTTTTCTTATTGCTGAGATGAAATACCCACACCCAAAATTAAGGAAGGAACAGTTGATTTCGCTCACAGTTGGTAGAGATTTTGATCTATAAACTTCAGATGACTCCAAGGCAGGGTGGCATGGCACCGGGGCAGCAGTCAGAGGCAGCAGAAGACAGGAGAAGTAGCCAGAGCAGAAAGGGGGCAGGAAACCTCTGTTCCTTCCTTTACAGTTCACAGGCTGCCTGCCACACCTGCACCGTCTCCGTGCCTTCCTCTTCCACAGTCTGAGGATGTGTATGACGTGAGGACCCTGGCTCCCTGCTGAATCCCTCAGTTGAGCTTCTAAACTTCTCAAGTTGACAGTGAACTTGAGCACTGAGGGCCCCACCTTTTTACCCTAGCCTATAGAACCACTGGGTCACCTAGTTAAGCTCTGAGACTCAACACAAAGTATCAACCATAGCATCTGCTTCTGGAACCTGTGTTCTAATAGGATGGAAAACACAGAAGAAATGGGAAGATTCCCAACACATGCTAATGACCAAAGCTGAATAATGAAGATATAAAAATGCTAAATAAGCCAATATTAGTTAATGAAATTGAGGATGTAATAAAAAACCTAACAACAAAGAAAAGTCCTGGCCCTTATGGATTTCTGGTGATTCTACCAGAAGTTTAGACAGGACCTAATGTCACTACTTTCTCAAAATCTTTGATGAAGTTTTTCTTTTCTTTTTATCTTTGATGAAGTTAAAGGGAATAAATACTCCCAAATTCATTCCTGAAAGCCAGAATTATCCTGACACCCAAACCACAGCAGGAACCAACTGCAAAAGAGAACTACAGGCCAATGTCCACAATGAACATAGATGCAAAAATCCTCAGAGAGACAATGGCGAGCTGAATGCAGCAAATCATCGAAGCCACACACCATGCCACGCAGGGCCCATCCCAGGGACGCGGGAATGGACTAACACACCTGCTGTAACAATAAATGTAACATGCCACACTAACAGAAAGAAGGACAAAACCATATGTTTATCTCAATAGATGCAGAAAAGGTTTTTGACTAAGTCCAGCAACCATTCATGATAAACACCCTATAGAAAATTGGAGTAGATGCCCTTTATCTCAATCTGATGAAAGCCACCTATGACAAACCAACAGTCAGCATCATATTAAATGGATAAAACCTGAAAGATGTCAATCTAAAATCAGGAATAAAATAACGATGTCCATTGTCACTACTCTTATTCAATATAGTGCTGGCAACATTAGCTGGAGCGATTAAACAAGAGAAAAGAATATAGGGAATAAGGGCTTGGGGGTAGGAAGCTATCATTATGTGAGGAGGCCATGTTGTTCTAGATAGAAGGGGGCAGGAAACCTCTCTTCCTCCTTGTAAAGGGAGGAAAAATACTTTAACCAAAAACTTCTAGATTTCATAATCAAATTCATAATGTAGCTGCACACAAAGTCAATAGTCAAAAAAATCAATAGCCTTCCTATACACAAATAACAAATTCACTGAAAGAGGAATTAGGGAAATAACATTTTATAATAGTACCCTCCTAGGAAATACCTAGGAATCAACCTAGCAAACTATGTAAAAGATCTTTACACTGAAAATGGCAGTACTCTGAAAAAGGAGACTGACCAGGGTGTCAGAAAGTGAGATTGCTCGTTCTTGGGTAGGAAGAACCAATGGAGAAAAAATGGCCATATTTCCAAAATTGTTACACAGATTTAATGAAATCTCAATCATAATACCACTAGCATGTCCCAGAATTAGAGAAAACACCCTACAATTAATTTGTTTTTGCTTTTTTATTTATTTTTTTAGTTTTATTGAAGTACAAATATGAATCAGATGGCTTTAAGACACCTTAACAAGACAGATTCGATAAATTAATACACTGCAAACTGTTTTCATACTGTTTTGGCCTACAATTAATTTGGAATCAGCAGACATAACATGCATGTGCCGTCATGCTTAGATAAGAGTCTGCATTTCCAATAATGTCCTTTTATCAGCTCTCTGGGTCCCATAGAAACTCCTTCCAGGCTCTTTGAGTCCTGAACAAAGAATTGCACAAGAGATCCAGGATCTTTGGTATCTCCCATTCCTAGTATGCTTCTCGCCGGGGAGCTGGCTCAGTAGAATAAGCGCTTGCCTGAGGGCCTGAGTTCAATTCCCGGTTCTGAAAAAAAAGAAAAACAAAAAACAAAAAACAACACAGTATCACCTAGTATGCTTCTCTTCCTGTGTGAACCAGGCTTTTGGGACGGCTGTCCTATCAGAAGCTCACCTGGCCAGACATCAGCTCTCCACTGGCCTATCAAAGGCCTGCTTAGTTTCACAATGACTGTTAATGAAGAACTGAAGATAGCTCTTGCTGATTGGTCTAGCCAATCCCCTACACAGAGTCTGGGATCCTGACAGTCATTTGGAATTCTGTATCATTTGCAGCTAACTTGGGACTCCATGATTGACAGGCCATGACCTTTGCCCCACCCTCAACTCCCTCACTCAGTTCTTGCATCTCTTGAAGCTTGCTGGAAGAAGCACCTACAGGACTTATTGAGACATGGGTCTGGGGTGGGACCCAGAAGACAGTGCCCTGGGCTGCCAGTCTTCAGACCTTTTCTTTGATATCTGATACTACTGCCCCTGGCCTCGGCTGTTCCACTGCAGAGGCTCCCAACTGCCTGACAGGGTGGACCCACACTGAGCTGCAGGAAGCACAAAATCCATGGGATCAAGGCCACATTCAGCTGCGTGCAGGAGGCCACAGACACGCGCACCTGACAGCTAGCAGCCAGGACCTGGGGAGCGGAGGAGCTCTGTCAGCTTCTATGTCCTTTCTGCACCCATGAGGCCCGGAACATGGTGAGCTGCAGCTCTGTCCCGGGCTCACCTTGCTTCTGCGGAGCACTGTGTAGAGTGCCTCCAGGGCTCCTCGCAACCCTTGGCACAGGAAGCACAGCAGCTGTGCGCCTTTGAGGCAAGGACAGGAAGCAGCCTGAACATCCACAGTAAGCTTGGAAAGCCTGCCCCTCAGTGTCAGCTTCTTGCCACACCCCCTCCCCAGGCCAGAGGACTCCAGACTCAGCATGCGCTGACAGGTCCCCAAGGCAGCCTGGAGGTACTGCTTCCCAAGGTCTTCCTCATAGCCACAAACCACAAAAAAGGAGACATCCTCTGTGCTGACCAGTGACGTCTTTCCTCTGAAGTAGCACAGCAGAAATAAAGATAGTACAACTGAGACAAGGAAAATCAGAACTAAAAGAATGTACCTTTTTTTTTTTTTTTCCATGTCTCATTATATAGCCCAAGCTGGCCTTGAACTCACAGAGGCCCTCCTGCCTCAGCCTCCTGGATGCTGGGATGACAGGCCTGCCCCACTCTGAGCAGCTTTGAACACTGTACTTTTAAGAAACCTGCAACTCCAAGACACAAAGCTGCACCCACAGCCATCCACATCAGTGCTTCCTAGATCTGTTTATTCTTCAATGCTTCGGGTTCATCAGACCCTGAATCCCTTAAAGGTTCATTGAATTCAGATGTTAGCTTAGTTGACAAAGGCTAGGACAAAAGAGCGTTTCTAGCCAAAACATGTTGAGTCACCCATCTTTTAAAAAATGTGGCACTCACAGCTTTCCCTGTAAAGTGGGCCACTGTCCCACTGTGGGCAGGCATTTCTTTTCCTGTAAAGCATAACCGAGGGGGAACGTCCTCCAGGTTCGCAGATTCCACAGCGGTCAGCACCAAACACACAGGAGTATTCCCAGCACAAGCTGTAGCATCTCTGTCTCCCCGCCATCCCCCCCTCCTTCCCCTTGGCTCTCAGGCTGTATTTCTTGAGTATTTACTTCTAAATTTCTGCCTAATCATCCCTCTTATGCCTCTTAGTGGCCTGCCCTGAAATTTCTTTTTCCCTGATGGATACCAGGGACCCACAACTTGTTCCACTGCAAGCTGGGTCTGGGTTCCCCATGTTCACCCCATTGTTTTAATTTGCCTCTCAAATGACCACTGACAGAACATTTTCTCATGTCTCATATTTTTCATATATCTATGTCATTTGCTGTTTCTATTTCTTCATCTGAGAAATGTATTTCATCTCAGATGCCCATTTTTTTTTTTTTTTTTTTTGGTGGAACTGGGGATTGAACTCAGGCCCTTGCGCTTTCCAGGGAAGCGCTTATTCCACTGAGCCATTTCCCCAGCCCATAGATGCCCATTTTTTGATTGGATCTTTAAATTGGGAGGTGTTTGCTTTTTGAATTCTTTATATATTCTACATACTAGTCCTTTCAGGAACAGCTAGCAAAAATGTTTACCCACACTGTGGACTGCTTCTTCATTCTGTTGGTGGTTTCTCTTGCTGTGAAAAAATTTTTTTTACTTAGATGCAATCCCAGTCATTGATTCTTTGTGACAGTTCAGGGCTTTGTTTGTAAAATCTTTGCCCTTACCAGTGTCTTTATGAGTCCTACCCATTGTATCTTCTGGCAGACTTAGTGTTTCTGTTTTAATATTTATCTTTTGAAGCATTTTGATTTTAGTTTAGTGCATGATGAAAGCGATGGGTCTGGTTTTAATCGTCAGCGTGTGGAAAGCCAGTTTTTCCAGCACCGTTTATTAAAGGGCTCTCTTTCTTTCAGTGAATGTGTTTAGCCCCTTTGCCAAAAAGGAGATGGCTGAGCCTTCTTCATATGTAGTGATCAACATATTTAACAATATGTTATTCAAATTAGCTGTTTACAGATAAGATTCAGCAGTTATACATGCCATAGTTTGAGCACTTACCTGGGATACCTGTATTGATACCTATTATGAAATAAAGATAATTTACATTTTGACAAAATCAAAGGTTACAGTAATGGTATTTTTATTTTAACATATGGTTTTATTATTAAAGAAAATGCTAAGTTTCAGTAAGAGGTGAATGAAAGTAAAGATGTATGTCTTATTATCCTTTGAGACCACCAGTCTTCAGCATTCTATCCAGGTGCTCCCACCGAAGCATCCCTGCCTTAGTCTTCTAGGTATCCTTGAGAAGTTATCTGAATGAGTCGAAATTACAGAGTAGTTAATATTGGGGTCCTTGCAGAACTTAGCTTTATTTTAACTCTTTCTACTTACAACTCACCCTTATGTTATTCTCCATTTCTTGCATCAAGAATCATGTCATCTAAGATATGAAATGAGGTATTTTTTTCTATGTGCATTTATGTTGTTCCCAGTACTTTTGCTATCAAATCACTTATGATGCTATATAAAGTACTAGTACAGTAATTTATAATACTGCACTTTCCTTACTACAGTGCTGCCTCTTTACCTTACTGTGTTCTCCACTAGACTATAAGCTCATTGATCTTGGACACCATATCTTGGTTATTATGGGTGTTCCTCCAGGGCCTGCCACCTAGTAGAAATTTATTACATATTTGTGAATTAACAAGTGAATAAATGAGTAAATTTTGTTGTGTAAATGACTTTTTTCCTCTGATTCTTGGCAAATTGTCTTTAGGTAGGTGTTTTATACATACATTGCCATGATACAAGAGAGAATTTTCTAAACACTATAAATCTGTCCACCCAGTGTAGACCCTACAAAGAATAGTATAGTAGATATATCACAGACTCAGTGGACACTATTGACCCTTTACCCCCAATTTCTTTCACTTTCCCTTGTCAATAAAATTATTGCAGGTTTTATGGCATCAGTGTGACATGTATGTACATAGAGGAGACTGCATCTCTCCTTAGCGGTGGAGTTGGGTGAGTCATGGCTCCCTTTGACATGGGTATGTAAAACAATTATGGAAAATGAAATATGTTATGGGTTCTTGACATAGAAACCAGACCTGAGTCCAAATTAAAATTCATTTATTTGTTTATTTATTTATTTTCCAAATTAAAATTTAAATATGAGCCTTTTATTACCGGGACCGCTTGACCATACTCACCCAGGAGCGGACAAATGGTCAGGAGCCTTAGAAGTCCAGAGGTTTTAAAGGTAGAAACTGCATCCTGTTTGGCAAACAAATTTGTCATTTGTACTACATAGAACAGTAGTACCTTTAGGGACAGTCTGACCATTACTCAGCGCACAATTTTTTTTTCTGGGAGCTTTGGTGCAGCCTCCTGGCTTTGTTGTCCCCTTTAATTTTCCCTTTCAAGGCATTTTAAACATAAAAAAGTGTGAACCTAGCATTGTCGAATTCTTGTTTAAGGTACGCCTGTGTACAGTGGTCTTGATTACTATAGCAATGCTTTTTAGTTGGTTTTGTATAGCTAGTAACATTTTGACCTTTGCTTTGATTTATTTTGTAAGCCTGTTCTGCTAACTCTCAGTCTATTGATGATTTATCAATGGTACACCGAGCCTCCTTGTGGTCTTAACAAGGAAGCAGGGTCACAGAAGGCACTGACCTCACAGTGATCCTCCCACCTCACCCTCCTAGTGCCCATGTGGTGGCTGCGTGCCACCACTTCCAGCGTGGCTGCAATCTTTTGGCTCCACCTTGCTGAATGATGCTCCTGGCTCCCACACACCAAAAGGCCACAGCCACAGGAAGGCCGTTACTGTGTGTGTGTGACATTCAGGGAAAAAGGCACTGTGGAAGGTGGGTGAGTCAGCTTCCCACCACTGGGAAAAATGTCTGAGCTGACCAACCTCTGAGAGAAGAATTTGTTTGGCTCATGTTTCCAGAAGTTTCAGTTCGTGGTGACTTGGGCATGTCACTTCAGGGCCTATGGTGTGGACACCATCATGGAGGAGGACGTGGTGAAGGAAGGTGCTCTCCTCAGAGATGTAGGAAGCTCAAAGGCAGAGAAGCAGGGGTTGGTGCCTAGGGAGAGGAAGTGAGGTCACTGCGGTCCCAGCATCCTCTCAAGAACACCTCCAACAGTCTCACTTCCTTTTGGTAGGTCTTACCTCCCAGTGTACTGCAAACTCCAGCAGCATCAAGCCGAGGATCAAGCCACAGTGCAAGGGCCTTTGGGGGAGAGTTGGACGAGCAATAACAGGAGATAGTGTGCATTGTACACACCCATGCATAGAAAACTGTGTTGCCTGCACATGTTTGTTATATTATCAGGGACCTGGCTGAGAGCCCCAGCTCCCTGCAGGAGGGTTACAGTAAGAGGATGAAACAGGAGACAGAGATGACTTAGTCCTACATAGTTGGGGCTATGAGGCCAGTGCCTGGGGGTAGGGGGCAGGACCAGCACCCTCCCACTCGCCGCTGTTTATGAACCAGCATGGAGAAGGGTGGCGAGGGGTCCTGGGAAGAGCAGTGGCGACTGTGGTGGGCCAGTGAGAGGCCCCAAGCGTTCCTGGCAGGATGAGACAGGCAACAGGGAACTGTAGCTTCCCAGGTGAAACCTTTTCCTGCTGCTATCCCATTGCTCTGAAGATCCTCGTCATCCTGAGCAGGTCTTCTTGCCCTCTGAGTGCCACAGGGTCACTAGCCATAGGGCTTTGGCTGTGGCCAGAAGAAAGTGGAGAATTTCCTCATTCAGGAACAGTTTCCTCACTCTGATATGGCTCAAGGGCAGGTCGAGGATGGCCCCAGACATCCTCTCAACTCAATTCACAATTTGTGGTCTTTGACAACCTATGTATGTATGTCTTTAGGGAAGGGTCTACAGAGTGTTCAGGGTCTCACTACTAGATTGGACTCATAGTGATTCTCCTGTTTACAGCCTCCCAAAAGCTGGGATTATAGGCACCCGCCACCATGCCCGGTCAGTCACCATCTCAGTGCACCAGCATGGCAGGCCCAGAGATTAAACCTCCAGCCTCTGCATCGTCTTGCAGGTGTTTTAATCTGCTGACCTATTTGGCCAGCCCCCGAGATCCTATGTATGAAGTGATACAAAAATCTACCTCATATCTTCTGGGAAGGAAAACAGCAAACAGTAGCCAGGGGGCAGGTGGACTGAACTCTTCTTTATACTTTGTACACTTAAAAAAAAAAAGAAAATGTTATGACTCAGGGGATTCTTATAGACCAGTGTTCTCAAAATCTATTAGTATTCAATTCTCAGGCCCCACCCCAGACTTACAAATCCAAATCACAGGAAGTGAGGCTCTGGAATTTGTATTTCAACAAACAAACTTTCCTTTGCTGGATTCTGATGCAGAGCTAAGTTTAAGAACTGCTGCTCCTAGCCAGTGTGCCAAATTATTTCTCAAATTGTTTGTTAAAGTTCCAGTACTTTGGCTCCAGTGTGTCTAAATGAATTGCTTAGCTACTGTCTCATCACTGAGATGCAAATTCTCAACAACCACCATTTCCGGGAGCAAAGGTTAATTTTAACTGATAATTTTTAGCTCATAGCTCCGAGTCAGGGGGCATGGTAGACGTGTTGGTGACCAAGAGCTGCTCGGGTCATAGTATATAGGAAGGAAGCAGAGAGAAGGGAAGAGTCAGGGGGAGGTAAACCCTTCCCTGCCATGTCCATGGTGACCACCTCTTTCAACCATGCCCCACCTCCTCATCACATATTTAGTTGTAGCACCCCATGATCTCATCACCATTCAAAATCCCCACCTATATGACCTGTCTTCTATTTGACGGTGAGACCAGACATCAGGGACTCCTACAGCTCCCTGGGTATAGCTACACAGAAGCCATTTTGGTCCTTCTTCCAACATGGGGACACCTGTTCTCAGCTTTCTGTCCCCACCCTGAAGATATGGTAGGAGGAGTCATTATCACTGGAGGTCATCCTTCCTTCACTGGTTGGGGGAGAGCATGTGGCCAGGGGCAGGTCCCAGTGGCTGTGAGGAGCACAGGGACTCCAGGAGCCTGCAGTTCTGTAAGTCTTGAAGAGCCTGGAGTTTACTTCTGCCGAGGCTCTCCCAGGACAGGAACTGGCCTGGCTGGGCTCCTGCCACACTTACCTTTTGTCTCCATGGGGCAGGAGCATTTTGGGGAGGGATGAAACGGCAGCCCTGAGAGACACTGGGGAGGAGTCAGGGTCATACTGGTACACCAGCTTTGTTGCATCTCAACCCAGCATCTCCACCAGTGATTTCCCACTGGGTCAATACTACCTCATTGACAATACTTGTAATTTTGTTGAAGACTACAAGTTGATTCTAGTTTGACAATAGTTTTATCCCACTTTAAGCCCGCCTCCCCTCATGGTTTTGATTACACTTGAGAGTCAGGCTTGCTGAGGAAATCGCTTTCTGGGCCCTCCTCTGTCTTTCTTAGACATGTTTTTTTTCCTTTCAGTAAATTCCCCTGTTCTTCACTTCTGTTTTCATTCCTCAGCTGTCCAGGACACGAGTGCAGCTTACCAGATGTCTAACAGGTTAGGAATTTCTTTCTTGTATATCATCTGGAGATCCCACTGAGATAAGTGTCCAGAGGTAAGAGTTTGCTTTTGTTTTAGAGATCCTGCACTGTGACTCCTTTCAAAATTTTATGCTTGAAATTTTATGAAATGTCTTTACCCATTGCTTATAATTACTCATGCTTTGTCCTTTGTGTAATTTTGTTAAAATGATGATAAATTTAAATGGAAAACATGGGAAGCTAGGATGCTTCTCTAACAGGACATTCTGTTCCTTAGTTGTATATGTTGCTTTTGGACTTTGTTGCTAAATTCACTAGTGTTCCTTGTTTGACTGCTGTGATTTGTTATTTTAGACAGAGGACCAGGAAAAATAATGCCTTCCCCAAAAGGATTTAGACAAAAAATGCTATAAAATGACCTTTCTATGAAATTTATATGTGCCTATCAGTAAACCACAGGATCCCTTCAACAAGTTAACAGGACAACAGGTCTAAGAACAGGATGTTCTTAGACTGGGAGACAGGTTCACAGGAACAGACTGGTTCTGAGCCCCTCCACACTCTAGAGGAAATGTTGAGCCTGTTCCGCCTCAGTTTCCACTGTTAGTCCCCTGGAGAGGAGGCATCTGAGCCTTAGAAACTCCACATTCTCACCTCTCTAGGCTGACGGTGAGGACTCTGGGACAAGCCGTCTCAATAACTCACCGTGAGTGAGAGAAGAAAAGACTTCCTTTCTCTGGTGCTGTTTGTGATGTTTTCT
Organism: Ctenomys sociabilis; assembly: GCA_004027165.1. NCBI lineage: Eukaryota > Metazoa > Chordata > Mammalia > Rodentia > Ctenomyidae > Ctenomys > Ctenomys sociabilis. The sequence goes on along the minus strand of PVKA01011835.1, from coordinate 17,161 downwards.
GGCAACTTTGCACTTCGCTTTCTTTGGAGGCATGCAAGATTAGAGAGAGAACTCTAAACTGCTCCAACCCTTTCGTCCTGCCCAACAACTAGGGCCCTTTAACTGAAGCCAGTAAAAAAAATGAGCATTTGCTAACGCTGAAGATGGGAAAATCATGCAGGATATACACCCATCTCTGGTCAGATGAGCCATCCGAATGTTGCCGTCCAGAACACACATAATGCCGAGTCCTGGCTTAGTGTCCAGGGCAACAGTGTTCCTCAGGGAGACTGAACCTGAGACTCTGCAGAAAATGCCAACTTCTGGATGAACCCAGGAGGAGCTATTTCTCCAAGCACCACACCTACAGGGCCTAAGCATTTAGTTTAAGGGAGAATCCCAACCTCCTGACTACCTCCCCCTCCTAGACCTGATCTCACCTTTATGTGTAGGAAAGGAACATACTTTGATAGTAAGTCATGGACTTTGAAACTTTTATTGTCATCCTATAAAATTCGATGTAGTGATTTTTGCTTGGACTTTTATCTGTCCATTATAGGACTTCTTTTATCTGTCCATTATAGGACTTCTTTTATCTGTCCATTATAGGACTTCCACAGCCACTCTGCCAGCTACTTAAGAGCCTGTAGTGCCTTGAGAGTGCCCATGAAAGGCAGAAAAAAAGTTCCTCAGTATCTTCTGGTGAATCTTCACTGAAGTCAATGGCCAGGAAACGTTGACCAGTCAGGCAGCTGGATTGCTTTCTGGAGTCAGAGCTTTGGTTCTTTGGACCAGCACAAACTGAGAGCAACTGAGGTGTCATGGCCAGAGCTGCTCTGGTGGATGCCCAGAGGTTCCTTAGTGGAAACTGGGAGCCAGCAGAGAAATTTCCACTTTATATTGTATTTTTCTCTCTCTGTTAGTAAGTTAGAGACTCCCTCTAAGTTTTGTCCAACTTGCTGGCCAACTAACTTAGATGGCCAGCTCCCAATGACTGTTTGCCTTTCATGGAGTACAACAGCTGTCACGAGGAACAATTTACATTCCTACCTTGCTAACTAAGAGTAAAAAGGAAATTTTCGTTACCCCTCTTCTCTTTCATGTGTGTGTAAACAACTAAGAAATGTGCCTTTTCTGTGTGAATTGTGATAGCTAGATGATGGATTTAAGTTTAATTTTTGAGCTTCAGGGATGTGCAAAGGGCGCAGGGAGCAAGGTGGGGGAGAAAAGAGGGAAAAAGCAAAACAAATATAAAAAAGGAAAACATGGAACGGGGAGGTAAGGAGGGCTTGGAGGAAGGGCGGGTGACAGGGAAGAACGAGTTATGTTGTGTACAGATGCAAACTGCTTGCAAGGAATGTGGTTGTTAGGTATACCTACAATGTATCAATAAGATGCAATGTCAAAAAAGAATAAAACATATTTTAAAAAGTTTTAAATATAGCCTTGTCTTGCTGCTAGAAAATGTTACCCGATTAGGTGGATAATAAAAATGTTTTACAGGCTTCTTTGCTCTGCGCTTTAGGGAAGGATTTTCTTCCAAGCCATTTCTTATCTCCAGAGCTGACCTCCTTTGCAGGTTGAGACCCCTCCAGTTATTTCCAACTCACATTTTGGTACTTGCCTTCTCTTGCAAAGAACTAGGAAACAATGGTTTAGTGCTAAGCACTGTTTCTTGCATTAAATAAGACTGTTACAGCTGAGATCAACTATAACTTGTGCTTCTAAAAACACACACGGCACTTTGGAGAAAAACTGAATCAGCAGTAGTCAGGGGCTCAGGAGAAGCAAATAAATTGTAGTGATTCCAGTGGACCCAGAGAGGTACTCTCCAAAGTCTGCGGCATTGATTACAGAGAACTGGTCTTATTTATAGGGTGGTGAACAGAAGGTGCAAGATTGAGATAAGCTTTAGCTGAAGGTTACATCACAACAGGTGTCTGTGGTGAACACTGTTGTATGAAGCAAAGTTGGTTTTAGCACATTCAAAAAAGTTTTGGGTTGATGACAAGTCACATGATTTAGCTGAATTCAGTGGCAGAGAAAAGAATTTTATGGCAACTTGATGAACAAAAGGGCTGTAGTTTGGTCAGGATTTCTGTTTCACCCCTCCCTTCCCTGCTCCTGGATTTTGAGCAGTATCACCATTTGAGTCCAGGGGGAACTGCTGAGCCAAGGCAGGGCTTAAGTGCATCAAATTTAGATTCCCTGGGGGGCTCTCCTGAAGAGCTGTCTCAGTTAACCTCTGAGTTAAATTAAGCTCACAGGCACTTATACAAGGACCTATAAGAATGAACGTGTTAATATAATGATCAGGGAGGAAAGTATGGAGATAATTAATCCCTTTTATTGTTCAAGTCATTGTTTCACAAATTGTAAATTTGTACAGAGGTCACTAACTCCAGCATTTTGGGCTAGTTTTCTGACAGGGTTGTTAGACCTTGGAGGGCCTTGGCAATTGCGTCCCCAAAGATAGTGTTGCTTAGGATAAAAGTACCGAGTTGGGTTCCTGTCACGACTCAGGCACCACCTTTTTCTTTTGGAATCATATCCAGAAGGAGTCTTTTCTTAGGCCATCTAGATGACCGGCCCAAGTGGCTTGGCCATTCTCTTCATAACATCTCAGGTATAACTTACAAAGCTTTGTTGTAGTAAACATAAATTATCCAATCTAAACCTTTTGTTGATAGTGACCCACCAGAACAGTGAACTAGCAAATCCTGAGTTACTTGGTTTTGAGCTTTCAATGTACAGGGGAGCCCCTTATAGGACATCCAGATGGAAAACAGGGTCAAAGGAACTGGTGGCTGATTGAGCAGCACTTACTGGATGCATGGGAAAGATCAGCAGGAGAGACTGGCCTCTCAGCAGCTGTAAAGGGGATGACCAATTGGATGAGGGCACAGGTTCCAATCCAGCCACTGGGAAGTGTCGGGTACAGAGATTTGTTATATGGCCACCAGATATCTCCACATCCATCGTGAGATCCACGGGATGAATTAGGACTGCATCAGTGAGATTTGTAAGGCATTGAAATTTTTCAGTGCTGTCCTCACAGGGCCAGGGCTTCTCATTCCTTTGAGGCATGCATTGAATTGCTGCTTTGAGTTGGGTGGCCTGACTGAGCAAGAAGGCTGCCGGGGTGAAAGGATAGAAAAAAGAGCAGAGGTAGAGTCTTAAAGGCTGCTTTAGGAGCCCAGATTGTGGTGATCTCAGCAATAAGCCACCTTCATGGAATGACAGTGCATCCATCAGATGTCCCCAGGGACAGGGTCCCTTAGTGGCTCATTCTTGCTTTCCCTAGCCATCTTCTTCCTTTGTATATGCAGGGAATTATTATTTTTTATTTTATGTTTTTGGTACAGGGTCTTCTTATGCAGCTTGGACTCATAGAGATCCTCCTGTCTCAGCCGCCATAATGCTGGGATTATAGGCATGCACCACTAGGTTCTAGGGCCAGCATGGCATGTGGCACCAGGGATAAAACTTGGGACTTTGCACTTGCAGGCAGGTGCTTAGACTGCCAAGCTATCTCCCCAGCCCTAATTTTTGGTTAACATCGGTGTCAGGAATAATGTCCACTGCGAGGGGCATCAAGTTGTGCACCAACGCGTCAGCCATGTGCACCGTTATTCAGGAGGCCCATAGGAATTCTGGGTTTGCGTGCATGGTGCTTTTGTCCCAGGATGCCCCTTCAGCAGCTGCTTTTATAATGTTATCTGCTTTACTGTTATCTAAGGCGATGAGACTTTTGACCTTGTTATGTCCCTGGTAGTGAATGATTGCTACGTTAGTGGGTTTTCAGGCTGCAGTAAGAAGCAATAGAATGTTGTCTTTGTTTTTAGTGATCTTCCTTTTGTTGTGAGTAATTATATATAATTTTGTAAACATGAACTCTGGCAAGAGCACAGCTAGAGTGTGTGTGTGGATGTTGGCCTTCCTTGTTTTCAGGCCTGAATGAGGTCTGCAGTCAAATGCCGTGCCACTGAGCTACACCTCCACCTGAATGACGGTCTGAGGTGAATGAGGGCCCATGTGTCAGCTCTCTGTGCAGATCATCCTACAGGAGGACTTTGGGCCCCATAACTTTGTCCAAGGTAACCACAGCATACTCGGTCTGTTGGAACCATTCCCAGCAGAGCCACTTCCACCTGTAACCAGAGTGCACTCAGCAGCCCTCAGGGGGTCCACATTGAACTCTGGTCAGTTTGAGAGGAGCTCATTGTTTAGCTCTAGGTAGTCATGGTCTTGAGGGCCCCCTTTGGTGGGCAGGTACGGGGCACAATTGAGAGGTTTTACCAGCACAAGAGCCAGGTGAGGAAATTTGCATGAGTCCTTGGTGCTGGGAGAGACCACTGTTGGAGAGCCAGCTCTCTAACAGGTCAGAGGCCCAGAGGTTGTCAGAGCATGGAGGCAGAGGCACCAGCCTCAGCGACTGGCCCCAAGTGTTCGCAACGGTAGACTCTGGGCCCTCCAAGGGGCCGACAGCCTGAGTAAGCATCCCTGAGGCCAGTGTCCTCATTCATCAAGGAAAATGTTGAATGGGTGAGTCCCATCTGGAGTTTCCAAGACTGGGGCTATAGACAGGGACTTTCAAATGTTATTGACAGCTTTTTTTTTTTTTTCATGTTCTGATTTCCATTTAAAAGTGTCAGAGTGTTTCTCCAGGTAAGGCATCGCATAGGGGCCTCACCTTTTTTTGTGAGCCCAGGGCCCAGGTTCTATAGAAGCCCGATATCCAAGGAATTTGCTAAGTTTCTTTCTTGGCACCAGTATGGAGCCAAGGACTTTTTAAAAAATTTTTTTTTGTTCTAAGGGCATGGTGTCCCTGATTTATGTCAAACTCCAAGTATCTGACTGTCTTAGTTACTCTTCTCATTGCTAGGACAAATACCCAACACCCAAATTGAAGGAAGGAAAGGTTTATTTAGTTCACAGTTACTGGAGATTTCAGTCCATAGTCAGCTGTCTCCAAGGCACAGTGGCACAAGGCAGAGAACAACCTTTCATGGTGGTGCCAAAGAGCAAGAGCACCAAGGAGAGGTAGCAGCAGCTCAAGCAGCAGCTTCTCTTCTCACCTTACATTGTAATGCAAATTACCTGCCCCAGGGCAGGTGCAGCATTGACTCCTACAGTAATCAATCACAAACTCTAGAAGCCTCCCCCAGACTGCATAAGGCTTTGGGGGAAGAGCTGTACACAAACCATAACACTGACTTTTTTCTTTCTAGATTTGTGTCTTTCCCAAGGTATCATGTGGCCTGTTTCTTCCAGATATTACAGCAGAGCTTTTGTGCCTTGCCAGCAGGCAGGTTGGGTTTCACGAGCCAGGGAGGTCGTTGATGTATTGAAGGACACTGCTGTGATACCCTGTGCTGGGGAAACCAGTGAGTTCAGCTGCGAGAGCTTTGCCAAAGAGGGGAGGCAAGTTTTTGAGTGTCTGGGAACCTGAGTCAGGCCTGTTGACTTTTGAGTCCAGATCTGGGCTCTTCTCATTTAAAGGCAGAGAAGGGCTGGCTGACAAGAGCCAGCTGAAGTCAGAAGAAGGCATCACTTAAATCCAAGCAGGTATACCAATATGCTGTGGTGGCAGAAGATTGAAGAGTGTGCAAGGGTTTGGGGGTGCAGGATGGAGGATGACCACATTGGCATTGACGGCTCAAAGGTCCTGAACTAGGCAAGATTCCCCGCTTTGTTTCTTTACAGGCAGGAGAGGTGTATTCCAGGGTGACTGACAGTTTGTGAGTATTTATAGTTCTAAAGTCTGAGGGCTGGCCAAATAGCTCAGCAGATTAAAGTGCCTGCAAGCAGGTGCAGGGGCTGGGGGTTTGATACCCAGGTCTTCCATGCCAGCCCCACCCCTGGAGCCCACTGAGATGGCAACTGAGACTGGGCGTGGTGGTGCATGCCTGTAATCCCAGCTCTTGGGAGGCTGTAAACAGGCAGATCACTATGAATCTGATCTAGTAGTGAGACCCTGAATACTCTGTAGACCCTTCCTTCAAATACCAAAATAAATAAATAAATAAATAAATAAATAAATAAATAAAGTCTGAATGTGTGCTTAAACCCCTAGTCGAGCCTTTTGTGTTATGAGTACTATTTGATGCAGGTAGGAGTTGCCCTGGAAGAGAGTTTTACAATCCAGGGTGGGTGGCTGATGGCCCAAAGTTGGGGAAAGATAGTCTTGATAATTTCTGGGTTGGTTTCATCTGTGTGTGCATCCATCAGTTCTTTTTCATGATGCCAAGAAGAAAATGGTTGTGGAGATGGAAGGGACAGAAGCAGAGTGTCCTGGAGAGAAGGTTTTAGTGGCACCTAATGTCGACAGGATGTCTCTCCCAAGGAGTGGGATTGGGCAGTCCAGCAAGTAGAGAAGTTATGTGTAATTTTGTGTCATCCCAGCCAGCAAGTTTATACCCGGTAGAAGTGGGGACAGCTGAGAGTCCTAGGTGCCCTGATAATGGTAAGCTTACTTCTGACAGTGCAGCAATAGACTGGGTAGCTACACAGTGTCTAGTTCCACTGTGTACCAGGAAAGTCATAGGTTGGCTCCCATGAGAGGATATGGACCGTGCATTCCTGGGAACCCAGCTGAAGAAGGGAACCTGGTCTGGCCTACTCTAAGCCCATCAGACTGATGAAAGGGTTGTCATCTGATCCAGATGGAAGCTTTTGAGAGTCCTGTTTTGAGACTGAGTGGGCATTTATTTTTACAGCACCTATAGCTTTTACATCTTGCTCACTGGCCTTTGGTCAGAGTGTATGGTCATTTACCAGACTGGATTTTCTTGGGGATATCAGGTGCTGTTTGTTCAATGAAGGATGAACCTCCCATCTCTAGATTTTTAGGAGCTGCAGATCAAAGGAGTAGCCCTTGTAGGCTTTACAGTCTCTCATCAAAGTCTGAAGGACTTTCACAATACTTCTGGGTAAAAGTAGTTACTTGTGATATATTGATGGGCCTTTTGTCCCCCTCTTTGATGACTTTGAGAAGAATTTTGTGGTATCTCTGGATTGCTTTATCTCTTTTCTGCCAGCGTGTTGTAGTTGTAGGTAGGGTGACCTTTGGGAAAAGCCATGGCAACCCAAATATCAAGGTTGACAGTTCCTGGCGGGATCTCTCCCTTTCACCAAGCTTCTTCCTAGGTCAAAGTGCAATGTTTTATCAGTGTTGAACAGGTGGAAGGAGTTGCTAATAATCATCCGATTGGGCCTTAGATGATACCATGTGGCCAGGATAAGTGTGAAGAGCAGCTGTAAAACCCAAGGCTTGGGGGAGCGGGGAGCTCCTTTGCCTAACACAGGCAGTTACTGATTGGAAGTCCGAAGAGTTGGGGATGGAGGAGCAGCCAGTGCAGTATCAGACAAACTGGTGGGGGTGGGGCTGAGAACTGATGCATGAGAACAACAGAAGGGCTGGTGGGCTGGGCTACAGATGGCTGGAGTGCCTGATCAGGTGGAGGATGGACTTTCTCTTGTCAGGTCTTATAAGTGAGCTGCTGGGTTCTTGTTCATTAGCAGGGACAGAAGACCTCATCAAAAGGCTGGCCTCTGCATGGTGTGAAGGCTGAGGCACCAGGGCAAGGCTGGAAGCAGGGGAGGAGGAGCACAGAGTAGTGCAGGGGGGAGCACAGGGAGGAGCCCAGGGAGGAGAGCGGGCCGGTGAGCGGTAGGTGCTGGCCAGCTGCAGATAAGGGGTGACTAACTGGCCAGGGAGGAGTCCTCAGGACTGACGGAGTTTCTGCAAGGAGCCTTTGGGTACAGAGCCAGCTATATTTTAACTCCACAATCACCAGAAAAGCCCCTTTAAAAAAGAAAAAAGTTCAGTAGAACGTATTCTAGACTTGTAAGCTTTGACCAATTAGAACCTTTTTGTTCTGGTCTCTAAACTTTCAGCTGTTAAACACTCGGAAGAGATGATCAGTGACATTAATTTTGCAGAAAGAGTAGTGAGCTTAACTATAAAGCAAGCACTAAAGTATAGCAGTCAACCATGGTGTTCGAGTAGTTAAATCCCCACAGAATGCCAACAGACAACAGGTATACAGTTTTCCAGAGAAAATTTGAGGTCAAAAGCCACACATAGCATGACAATCAGGATAAGCACTTGCTTAAGTAAGCGCAGAGACCAGGGTTCGATCCCTGGTTCCCCAAACTGCGCTGGCCCTGCCTTCGGGTGCGCTGAGCCAGGATGCAATCCGGGCATGGTGGGGTGCGCCTGTAATCCCAGCACGTGGGAGGCAAAAAGCAGGAAGATCACTATGAATGTGGGTTGCATGCATAGTGAGACCCTGCACCAAAAAAAAAAAAAAAAAAAAAAAAAAAGAAAGAAAGAAAAAAGCAGGATAATATCTTTGTAACACATTTAAATGTCCTTGTTAGGATAAAATAACCTTTTTAGTCAAATATCTCCGATTGGTCAACAAGACATTAAATGATACAAAGAAACTCACCTACTTTGCTTCCCTTTAGTAGGATGTCATTTAAGAGAACATACTGTCCTATAAGTGCACCTTAGAAGTTTCTAATGCCTAGCCTCTAATTTTAGTGTGACCTTGTCCAGACTGTTGGGGGTGTGAGCATCCCTAAGTGTAGCCAAATAAACATGTTTTTTAAACCTATCACTTGATGGGTCTCATGCTGGTTTAACATATCCCTCTTACCAAAATATCTGGAATATAAGGGAAAGGCAGACATCTGAGTGCAGAAATAGGTCATTGCTCTAAACGCTTACATTTTGCTTTTTTTTTTTTTTAAGGTTTTTGGTTTGTTTGTTTGGCACCTCACTGCACAGCTCAGACTCTTGGTGATCATCCTGTTTTTAGCCTACCCAGTGCTAAGATGAAGACATGCGCCACTGCACTCGGACTCCATCTGGAGCTCAGCGCGCCCGGGGGACGGGGCCACCATGGCACGTGGCGTCAGGGATAGAACGCCGACCCCTGCATTGCCTAAGCAAGTGATTAGTCTGCTGAGCTACCTCACCGGCCCTGTAAACTCAGTTTTACATCTTAGAAGAACTGTACACCTGGAAGGCATGAATACATGTAGCACACCATGAAATTAACAATAACGAATGTCATAGCCATATGGCAACTTGTCTCTTCACTTCGCATCTTTTAATAAGAAAACCTTATTGTTTTACCTATTAAAAACTTAACCTTCTGACAATAACCAATAGTAAATGTACTACAGTAATGTGCTCCGTGACTCTTATTGGGGTGTGTCTCCCACAAGGCTGGGGAAGCTACTAGGCTCTCATTAGCGAAACACACTAGAACAAGTTTCAAGGCAGCTACTTCTTTATTCACCAAGGGACTTCCTTTCCAGCAGTTTCCTTACGCCTAAGGGATCCCCATGAAATTATCATAGCAAAGTTTTGATGTCCTACGAGGACTAGGTCATAACAACTGACATATTAAGTTTGATCAAAAAGAGATTTTTGAGTTATGGTACACAGACAACAATGTATGTTGCATTTGTAAAACCGGGGTTGCCAGATAGTTGTTTGAAGCGCCACCTGGGTGGATGCAGTCAGGCACAGGGGACCATGGCATTTGTAAAATAACTCTTGATACCATTTTGATTAGTTGATAATCTGGTGTTGTCATGTCCTTGATTCTGATGATATCTATAAGCCAACTTAAGTCATAGACAAGTATTTTAATAATTTAGAACGTTAAAGAAAAAGGAAAATTGTTGGGCTTAAAAAAAAAAAACAGCTATAAGTATCATAACCAGTAACAACTGACCAGACAGACAGACAGACAGGCAGGCAGGCACATGTAAGACAGCTGTCAGCAGGAGCACACTCCAGGCTTCTATGAGGCGGTAGAAGTCAGATAGAAATTAAACTGGTGCCAAATGCTTTCTTTTTTGCATATCCTGCTAGCGAGGCCCATGCCAAAACCTCTCACCCCCTCAGCACCCCCACAGCACTGGTGCATGTCCGGCCCTCAACAGTTCCCTTCCTAGTGCCAGCATGAATGCAGAAGGCAGAGCAGTGCATTGCCATCTCATGACTAGAACCATACTGTAAGAAATGGGAAAAATGGTCAAAATTGCCTTGTGGTCAGACTTTCTTTGCACTAAAAAAGTAATCTTCACTGTACTTAAATGCAAATGTAGGGTTTGCCAAATAGCTCAGCAGATTAAAGCACCTGCAAGCAGGTGCAAAGGCTGGGGGTTTAATCCCTGGGCATGCTAGCCCCACCCTGGGACACGGTGAGATGGCCATTGAGATGGGTGTGGTGGCGAGCCTCTGTAATCCCAGCTCTTGAGAGTCTGTAAACAGGCGGATCACTAGAAGTCCAATCTAGTAGTAAGACCCTGAACACCCCGTAGACCCCTCCCTAAAAGGAAATAAAATGCAAATGTAAGCTACGGGAGAACTGCTGGGTCTTAAAGTACCTGCCTGCCTGTCTGCTCAACTCATGACTGGTTCTAATACTTAAAGCTGTTTTTGTTTAAGTTAAGCAATTTTTTCTTCTTTTTGCCTTTTTTGGATTTTGAAAATGTTTGCCTATAACTTGAGGCAACTTAAAGATACCACTGGAGTTAGGACATGCTTCCTTCCAGGCCACTGACTCATCCGAATGACTCATCAAGGCACTTTTTCCAAATGCAGCACATATTATTGTTTGTGTAAAATAATTGAGAAAAATCTTTCATCGGCTAAAAATAATGTGTTAATTGTTTTGATCCGGTTTTCATAGGTCAATAAAAATTTGTTGAGGTAATTTAATGGGCAACACCTCAGGTTTAAGGAAGCTCCTGGACAGGGCTCCCACTGGTGGAAATGAAGCAGCTCACTGGAAATACTGTCTTCCGGTATTTTTTTTGGTAATGAGACTCCAATAATTTCCACAGCTGTTTACTGAGAGACTCATCCCAATAAACACTGCTAACATATAACATATTGTTGTACTATGTTTACATTTACAATTATTGCAACATATTTAATTGTTTACATAGGGGAGGTGTTCCGTGGATAGAACAATAAGGTATAATGATATAAAACTAAGTTAAAAGACAGAGGTTTTCATGCAGGTGTAACATTCATAATTGCTAATCTCCTAATGTATTCATTCATTCAGGGCATACAAGTCTTCTCAGAGGTGAAAGCAAAACTGTTCATGGTGATAATCCTTCCTTTTGGACTCAAATATCTGCCTTTCTCTTGTACTCTAGCTACTTACACTAAGAGGTACATGAGGCAGGAGGATCGCTGTGAGTTCAAGGCCAGCCAGGGTGGTCTAGTGAGCCCTTGTCTAAACACAAAACAAAAGTAGAAAGTGAGAGCAGAATTTAAAGCCTGGCCAAGGAGTAAGGTCTTGACCATGTCTCTCCCTCAATCACGGGCTCAAGGTAGAAGAGGGCCTCACTGCCTCTGTCCTTGCTGGACTCTGATGAGCCTTTGGACTCCGAGAAGAAAATCAGACCCGTGCAGACCCCAGTTTTTGGGGGTAGAGCTGAGTAATGGCCGGCAACCCAGTGGAGACCACCTCGTCTGAGGTCTTCGTTTCCCAGGTGAGCAGTCAGAAGCAGGAGGGATGCAGGGGCGCTCCCAGAGCACCTACACACTGGTGACCTTGTTGGTGGCCAGCAGGGGTTCTTGCATTTAGTAATAGAAATTAGAACTAAAGCACTGATTTACAGGAAAAGGCATTAGGAAGGGGCTCAGCTGGAGCAGCTGATGCCCAGCAGGCTTGTTCTAACAAGGGCTGGGGGTGGGAACTACACTGGCCTAGGCTCTTAAAGAATTCCTGTGAGCTGAGTCCTGGTTTCCTAGCTCCGGCCCCTCAGGGCTTGAGACTGGTTTTTGTCCTGGCAAATGGCTGTCCCTGCCTGTGCTTCTCCAAGCACCTAGAGGATCACAAGCCCAGGAGGACACCTGGAGGCTTCTGGATGTTCTGGAATGTCCCCCCGGAATCCCTTATCTTGGTCTTCAGAATCTAAATTCTTCAAAGGTCATGGAAATTCAGAGCTAATCTACCTCCTTTTGACAAAGTTTAGATGACACTCCCTCTTGATCCACACACTCTTGTGCAGAGCTGAGAAGGAATTTGAGCCAAAGGCTAAGTGGGAGGCAAGCTCTGCTCCACTTTTATTTATCTACTGTAGGAAGAGTTGGGTAGTTTTTTTGTAAGCAAAACTGCTCTTGTATCCCTGACTGCCTGAGAAGAAATAGATGAAAGGCAAACCACACTCCTAATGCACCGCCCATTGAGGGCCCAGGAGTGGTCCTGCCCCTTTCCCTCCAGGGTTCTCTGTTCTGTAGGTTCTGTAATGCTGCTTCCTATAAGGCTGGTCACACGCTTGGGAGGCCTGCAGCCCGGCAGCAGGCTTCAGTGGTAGGTTTCAGTGACTGGGGAGGGTCATCAGGAGCAGCTTAGATCTGGCATCTTTCTGTTCCTTTCTGTGGGGCTGGGATTTTTGAGACAAAATTTTCCTAAAGTGTACAGGCTGGCCTCAAACGCACTGTGTAGCCCAGCCACGCCATGTGTGTGCAGCACCCCTGCCTCAGCCTGGAGTACTAGGTGTTAACCACCACTCCAGGTGCCATCGCAATTTCCAGGGCCAGCTGCCCATCTGTTCTTCCTACAGCACACGTGCCCAGCAGCCTGACATCACAGATGGGAACCGAAACATGGTGATCTGGTAAGGTTGAAAAGTAGCCTGTGTTTGACTTTTGCATAAAGCAGGGATGAGGCTCAGCCAGGGAAGGGAAGAGTCAGCCCCAGCCCTGATGTCTGCCCTGGCAGCAGATTCCTCCAGGGGCCACCACTCTGGAGCTAAGGGAGAGAAGTAAGGGTGCCCAGGGGAAGCAGCTGCCTCTTTTAGGCTCAAGTACTGGCCAGGTGGTTTTTAGGCACAGAAATAGGGTTTACATCTTTCTGTTTGCAAACTAATAAAGTAAAAAAAGGCTTTTGATGACCACAGAACGAGTTGTCCTCCCCACCCCAGGACACTTCCCAGTTGCTCCACAAGTTCTGGGAAGAGCTCACTATCACCTCCTCCCCGAACCCTACTCCACACAGCACCACCCACAATGATCCTGCCGGCCCACGGCCACCAAGAAAAGAAAGTCCCTGCTGTGAATCCAACCACAGGGCAGGAGGTGTCACAAGCCAGGAGCACCCAGGCATAGCAGCAGCAGAAGTCGAGCTGCTTCTTGTCATCCTGACAGTCAGTGACTCTGAAGCTCTGACTCCATCACCTCAGAGGAAGCTGAGCATTTCCTATTGCCTGAGACCTTGAGCCCTCAGTGCAGAAAGCCGCTAAGAGGCCAACCCCTCGGAGCCAGGTAAGTGGGCGTTGGCCTTTCTATGCTGTCTGCTGCTGTTGTGGGAGACCCTGCTTAGTCAGGGGCTGTTCCAGGCTCCTCAGATCCTCAGAAGTGGGCATGCTCCAGAGGCTGGTGTCGGTGTAGCCCCTGGCGGCATCTGTAAAACAATTCAGATCAGGGAGTGTAAACCAGGAGGTCCTGTGTTATAGCATTCAATAGCTTAGGATCCTGGGAGAGTTGGGTGGAATTATGCTAGTGTGCAGATCCAGTGGACCCTGGAGGACCTGAGGTACTGGAGATCCACACAGGGCCTTAGCACAGAGCCACACTATAGCATTTTTATTTTTATTTATTAAGACAAGGTGTTGCTACATTATTCAGGGTTCCCTAAAACTCCTGATCCTCCTGACTCAACCTTCTAGAGCTCCAGGATTGCAGATCTGGGCCACCATGTCCTGCTAAAAGGGAGCTTGCTCACATGATTGCTTGTTGGAGACTGATTAAGAAAGCCAGCTAGCTGGAAGGGACAAGAGGTGACTTTCATGCAGTTATTTAAGAACAAATTACTCATCAAATATCCTCCCTAAGGAAAAACCAAGGTAGTATATGAAGAAACTAGCAGGAGGATCATTTGAATTAGGAAAAGCAATGCAGGTATGAGGAGTTTGCTGCTGAGCCGATTTCCTGAGATGGCTCAATGGCTTGTAGCATCCCGGTTGGCCCTGTCTGTATGCAGGAATTTCCAGTGGAGGACACCAGGCTGGGCAGCTCCAGGCCCAGGGGATGGCTGGCCGCTGTGCAGTGACCTTGAGGCAGTTTCCATGGCAACAGTGTCCTGGCATTTCTCCTGCTAGTCCCCTTCTCAGGTCATCCTCAGGAGCAGCATGCTTGCAGCTGTCCCGGGGTCTCGCATTTTAAGTAAAGAGCAACTTGGGCTGAGAGGGTCAGCTGGCAGTGGTGACTCAACTTCCTTTGCTTTTGCCAGACTGACAGGAATCTCCACTCATGGGAACAGCCTGGCTAGTCCAGCTCCAGCTGACTGCCCTCACCTCCACCTGCAGGGGCAGCGGAGAGCCCAGATTACAGCTGCTTGGGCACCTGGGCTGTCAGACCAGGACTGAGCAGGTGCAGAAAGAGGAGAGAGACCTAGGGATGAATCAGATGGGGCCTGCAAGCCCTCCCCCCACCCTAACTGGGTGTCGCCCCTTCTAAGCTGGGCACCTGCCCCCACCACAGGCGCTGGAGACCACGGGCCAAGTCAGAGGAGTGGACTACAAAGCAGGAAATCTCATTAAGGGCAGTAGAAGGAAGAGCCCAAGATAGCCAGGGTCCAAGTAGGATTGTTGATTGGCAATTGGGTTAAATCACTTCCTCTTCTGAGTGTCCACACAATGAAAACTTCATTTATTGTTATTTTCTGACATTTGGTGGACCCTTAGAAAGTGAGCCTATTTATACTCCACAGCCAGGAGGGTTCTACTTCCCAGAGTCCTCCTGGGGCCTGCAGGGGACAAAGCTATCATACTGTTATTGAGGCAGGAGAGCCATGTGGGCTCTAGGCTGGGCACCAGAGAAACACACCCTCTGCTTGAGCTTTAGGTCTCCTGTTCCCCAGAGCTGTGTCTTCAGGCAAGTTTCCTAACACTCCCACCTCCCTTTCATCTGCCCCCTCTAAAATGGTAGCAAGAAGTTCCCTTCAAGGGTCTGTGAGCATTAAATCTGGGGCCTTGAGCTTCCTAGATGAGGAAGCCCTGGCTGTGGGGCCATGGGGAGGACCACCTTGCCTCAGCCTGGCGCTTGTCTGGAAACTTGCAGCTGAAGAGATGGGATTCAGGGTTTCCACACACGTTTCTTCAGCCCCACTTTGCTGTTGGACTAGGGAGTCTACAGGCAGAGAGGAACTGAGTCTCTCGGGTAGCTCGCCATTATGTCTCCAGGGCAACGTACATGATGGAACTATCTCTTGTGAAGTGGAGAGAGGCTCTTGGCTTCATGCCACAGAGCCTTTGGCCCTTGATGGAAACATAAATAACAGAACCCTTATCCTTGACCTGCAGGTCAGGTCATGATGGAGATTCCCATGCCCACAGAGGACTACAGCCTGGCCACTGAATACGATTATGGGGACACCTCTCTATGCTACAATGTGGCAGCGAGGGCCTTCAGGTCCCAAGTGCTGCCACCCTTGTATTCCCTGGTGTTCATCATCGGTGTGGTGGGCAACATCCTGGTAGTCCTGGTCCTCAGGAAGAACAAGCGGCTCCAAAGCATGACCACCATCTACCTGCTCAACCTGGCCCTCTCAGACCTGCTCTCCCTCTTCACGCTGCCCTTCTGGATCGACTACAAGGTCAAAGACAGCTGGATCTTTGGCAATGGCATGTGCAAGCTCCTGTCCGGCCTCTACTATGTGGGCTTGTACAGCGAGATCTTCTTCATTGTCTTGCTGACCATGGACAGGTACCTGGCCATTGTCCACACTATGTTTGCGCTTCGAACGCGGACTGTCACCTTAGGCATCATCACCAGTGTTGTCACCTGGGCTTTGGCCTTCTTGGCTTCTGTCCCAGAATTGTACTTTTCTAAGACCCACTGGGTGGTTACTCAATATAAATGTGACCTTTATTACCCCTATGAGAGCCACAAGGCCTGGTGGTATTTTCAGGCTCTGAAGCTGAACCTGCTGGGGTTCATCTTGCCGCTGCTGGTCATGGTGTTCTGCTACTCGGGCATCATCAACGTTCTACTTCACCGGCCTAACCAGGAGAAGGCCAAAGTTGTCCGCCTGATCTTCATCATCCTGATCATCTTCTTCCTCTTCTGGACCCCGCACAACCTGGCTGTGTTTGTTTCTGCTTTCCAGGAGCACATGTTTACCAACTACTGTGAGCAATACAAACAGCTGTCCTTGGCTATGCATATTACAGAGGTGGTCGCCCGTACCCACTGCTGCATCAACCCGGTCATCTATGTCTTCGTGGGCCACAGGTTCCAGAAGGACCTGCGGCAGTTGTTTCAGAGACAGGTAGCTATGTGCTTGGATACATGTCAGCTCTTCTCTTGGGCTCATCTGGAGGGTGTCAGCTCCATGTCTGTGTCCACTGGGGAACAGGTGCTGTCTGATGTGCTCTGACTCAGACACCTGAAAGACTCTGTGGGTCACAGTGGCAGCAGCCAGCTGGTGGGCCATCATGGCAGGGAGAAGAGGCTACATGACCATCCCCACCGGACGCCCGCACATGCATAGCCTTGAGATGGAGGGTGTTCAACACTGGTCCAAATCAGTCACCTGGGCTTCAATCCTGCCATGACTCTCCTTGATGGATAGGGACAAATGGGTTACATGGGATATTCCAGAGACTGAGACTGTGGACTCCAGGGAATGGCTTGGCTCTAAATAGGATGCCCAGTCTGTAAACATTGGCATTCGCAAAATACTCAACTGCAATCGCCCTAAAGAATTTGGAAATGGTGATTTCCATGGTGGCAGTCCCTGAGTCCTAGAACCAGTGTGTCTCCCAAATCTCCTTCCCCCCACCTGCCTCACATTCTCAAAAATCAGAATACAGAACTGAGGATGGCAAATATGACATCAACAGGAACATGGGATTAAGGATGAGCTGCTGGCAGTGAGAAAGAGAAAAGATGGCTGGCAGAGGCCTGCGTGGCAGGTGGGTGGACCACATTATGTCCTGAGCAGTGAAGGAGGGGTTTTGAGCGAGAAGTAGCCACTGCCCCACTCTGTGCTGTAGACTCAGCCCCTACCAAGGACCCCGTTCATCATTTTTCTACTGTTTGTCAGATGTAGAATTCTTTAAAAATCATGTTCCTACAAACAAAAATTATTTCTAGAAAGGTCCAAAGACACCAAGAAGGAAAATAAGCCCCAAA